>KV459568.1:0-47317 GCA_001662645.1 Pseudogymnoascus sp. 03VT05 | reverse complement strand
AGTCCTAGCAGTCCAGGACTCTACGGACTATGTAGGAGTCCTAGCAGTCCAGGACTCTAGGGACTCGAGTGAGTTCCTTAGAGTCCATTCGGCACGACGCCACTATATAAGCAGGTAGTTAGTTCTTAGATAGGAGCTTCGTGCTCAACTCAATACAGTATTTGTTATATACTAGTAACGTGTTTTACGAAAGCCTTTGTGTCCGATCCCCTGCCTCCTCTGTTAAGTTAAACCAACGAAACCTCTGTGAGTCTTATACGTTTAAGACCCAGCGTTACACTAGGCCCTATAGGCTGCCCTAACACCCCTATCCCCCTCCTCCTCATCCCCCTCCTTCTACCTACTACCCTAAGTTAGGACGGCCATAGGAGTGGCAGTAGTGGGCAGTTTGCTTATAGCAGCCACTAACTCCCCTAGGAGAGCTAGGACGCTCTCCTATTCTATCTATAGACAGCGTAGTAACGACTGAATTTGCTGCTTAGAGTTAGCACTGAAATAAATAAGGGAAGGGGGTCTACTTATAGCCAGCCCTAACTTAAGGGTAGCCTAAGTGGCGCGTGCCTCCTTATAGAGGTTACGCTCTGCCTTAGAGCAGAACTTAGGGATGCTCTAGGTAGCTAGGAGGGCCACCTAATTCACCTTAGTGGCAGTAGTAGTGATGTTGGCAGTAACGAGGGGGGTGGCCTCTTTAGTAGTATAGAGGGCTGTAAACTCTTCCCTAAGGAACTAGGGCAGCTTCTACTAAGGTTAGCAACAGCTAACTAAACTAAACACTAAACCTTATAAGAAAACCTACTAGGACATAAGCTAAGTGCTACGTAGTGTAGTACCTACACTTAGAGCTAGTTAGAGACTAGACGTAGTTGTAGGATAGGATCCTACGAGCTTTAGCCTAAAGGCAGCATAGATAGAGCACATAGAAGGTAGCTATAAGGGCCCTAGAGGGGGCAGGAACTAGCATTTTTAAAATTAGGAATCTATAATTCCCATTAGCCTAGCCTAAGTTATCACTACTATGCTAGCGCAGTTCCTTAACCTACTAGATCGTTTAAATTAGTTTAGTATCTAAAAACCATTAATTAGTATCATGCTCTACACCTAGGGGGGGGGGCTACTTACTAGTCTTAGAAGGGGGGGGGTTTGTTGTTGTTGTTGTAAAGGAAACAATAGGAAGTAGGCAAACCTTAATTTTATATTCTAGCTTATAACAAAGCTGTCTAAATCAGGTTAGCACACCCTTACCCTTTAACAATTCTATGCCTAAGGAGTTGGATACCTTTTGCTAGCAATGTAGGCCCCTACTATACAATTTCACTATTAAACAAAGCTAAATCTAGCGCTTACACTCCTCTTAGACTTAATTTGCCTTACGCTACACACAACATAGCTTAAACACTTGCTTTATAGACAAAGCACCCTCTAAAGGAGGGGGGTAGTGTAAGGATGCCTCCTTACTTAGGGTAGTTGTAGGTAGTGTAAGGATGCCTCCTTACTATAACATTTAAGGGACTAGGGTTAGGGGTGTTATAGACTAGTTGTAATGTCATGTGTTAGGCATAAAGGCAATTATCTAAGTTAGACCTAATATGGATATTTAAGGGGTAGGAGGCTATAAGCTCCCCCTTTATCTTTTTTATATCCTTTATAGTAGACCTATAGGATTATACTAACTTATATCTAACTCGCACTCCTATATGCAACTACTCATGATATAGTGCCCTGTGTCATTACAATTATAGAGTACTTTGCTTAATTCATTACAGCTTTCCTACCTCTAAAGATTATGTAGGCTAATAATAGGAAGGAATTTAAAGGGGCCCTACTTATCCTACTATGTAAGTATGGAATTTAAGTAGTAAATGGAGCACTACAGTCACCTTAAATGCAAGGCCTAGTTAAGTAGGCGCATAGAGTTGTTAAGAATAAGCTACAAGCTTAGAAAATGGATTATAGGTCTATAGAGTAGAAGGATGGGCTACTTAAGGTTACACTTATAATGAATACTTAAATCCACTCTACTATTAGGTGCACACTAGCTAAGCTACTATTCTAAGACAGGAGTTCTTATATTAACTAGCTTAATAGCTAGGCCTAGAAGGATCTCTTAATTAGAGTTGAGTAGGAAGACCTAACAATGGCACTGATTTTTAAGAGTGAGCTTAAAGCTCTAATTAACCTATAGCTCTAGTAAGAGCTAGAGCCTAGAATTAAACTGTTAGGCTCTAGGCTTAATTCTAAGCCTAGCTCTAGCTCTAAGCCTAAGCTAGAGCTTAAGCCATTACTTAAGCTCTCTAGCTTAGGGCTTAATTCTAAGCCTAGCTCTAGCTCTAAGCTAGAGCCAGCTTAAGAGCTTAATTCTAAGCTCTAGTATAGGACCTAGGCTTAAGTGCTAGCTTAGCTTTAGGCTACACCTAACCCTATAATTAAGAGAGCTATAGCAGCTACTTAAAGAGCAAGGGTTTCTATAATACGTAAGTATACTAAGAAGCATAATATCCAGCACTTTAAGGTTAGAGCTATAGTCTCTATAAAGGTGCCTTAAGAGGATAGAACTTCAACTGATAATAAGAGGCTCTTTACACGCATTCTAGAAGAGCCTTACCCTTATAGATATTAGGTTCTTACATACTCTAGTATTATACAACACCTTATCCCTACGAAATCACTTAGAGTTGTAGAGCAAGCTCTATAGCCTAATATCCTAATACCTCTTTCTACAAAGCAAGTAACGTTAGGGCTTGTAGCTAGAGAGGCTTCTATAAACGCACGGGTTAGAATATCGTGTTAATGTAAGGGTTAATGTAGTATAAAGAGGTGCCGTTGTTATAAGGAAGCAAAGGAGTGTAGCGTACACTGTCATAATGACAACCATGACTGTGGCAATTTATTAGGTCTAGCTACTCGTATAGAAATAGCTCTAGTTAAGAGGCCTCGTCGGAAACGAGCACGGGCAGACACAGCAGGAAACGTAGCTATATAGATCAATTGATTACTTCTACTTCTAATTACTCATACTTGCGAACTGGCAAAACTCGCGGTTGGGCCGGAACATATATATTAGCGATACTAAACTTTCAGCAGGTTGAAATCGCACTCTAGAGGTATAAGGCTTGTAGTGCCTTAGATTTCATGCTATTGCTAATGAATAGCACAATGGAGAAAGCCTAGTATGATATTAGACAAAGGATTCAAGATCGATCTTAAATCCTTAGCCAACTATTGTGTGGGGTTGGATTGTAACAAGCCCCTCTTAGTATCGCTTAAACTGTGGGAAGTGTTCCAACTCTCATATTGATCGGCGGGAATGCCGTCATGTAGACCCAGATTTGATGTGCATCGGCAGCTAATCGCGAACGAAGGAGGTGCCAATATTTTATATGGAGAAGCTAACAAACCTGCCATCAATCAGCTGCCAAAGATACACAGGCTGTAAATAGCTTCAATCTCAACCGTCCTTAGCGTTGTGCATAGCCATGTGCCGATTTAAGCATCAATCCACAACATACATTCTTAGAGTGGTGCACATCGTTGGCCATCATCGACTATATATTCCGAATTTGGTTTTGAAAAGATTCAACGTTAAATCCTTCATAGGAATGTTCTATATGGCGATCAAGCACGCGACGATCATGTTGCTGCGGGTGCCAATCTTGCAAGCTGCGGTGTTGGTTCACGCTCGCTCTGTTCCGAGTCTAACTTTTTGAAAGGGTGACTATTATTAGGCTTAGGATGCTCTGATATAAAGAGAACCATCGTGTCTTATCATATATTGAGTAGTACACACCCACATACGCCATCTCCCTGCCTCATATTGGTTCTCTCTTGACTTTTTATCCTTATTTCAGCTTTATTACTCACACTGCAGCAATGCTTTCTTCCATCTTTCTCGCCGGTCTCTTGACCGCGTCTACGTTTTCATCTCCCATTGAGATCCCTGCGGCTCTTAAATCACGAGGCGATCGGACGTACTGTGATGCCGATGTCGTGAACGCCGACTCGCCAAATGAGTACTGCTATCAATTCTGCGATTTTAAGACAGTCAGGAGAGTTTCAGACAAACGTAAGCCTTTCCCGACTACTCTTTTTGTACTGTCCAAAATCGAAAGGCTAGAGGTTGACATTATCTGCGTATCACAGCTGTCCAGGTATCCGAGAGGAGCCACTGCACTGGCGGTCCCACAGGAGGATGCCCAATCGCCATCCTAGACCAAGCGACGATTGACGTCTCGTCCACTGAGACCCACGGAACTTCAGACACAGTAAATGCCGGGATTTCGTTTTTCGGTGCTAATCTTGGAGTCTCCCTCGCGCATTCGGTAGAATCATCGCATGCAAGCACGCACGGGACATCAACTTCAACAGCTTCAACGAACACGCTATACATCCCCGAAGGCAAGGAAGGGCACGTAGTGTTATTCGCCTACTATGAGGAGCACTGTGGCATTTCAGCTGCGATACGCAAAGCAAACCTTCAGGATGACAAGGATTTCGACTGCAATCCTGATTACAACCTTCTGATTAGCCACGATGCCAAAGTGGATACCATAAAGGGAATGCAGTACAATTGGGACGGGATCCATGAGGGTGATATCTATAACTACGTAAATGTAAGTGTCTTTTTTCTCTTAGGGCTACTTATTAGAACTTCTAAGCTAACGCGCTGCAGGCTTGCATCCGACTCCCTATGATCACAGTTAACGGCCACGCCAAGGGCCAGTACCAAGTATGCGACAGTGACAACACGGATAACGCTTGCAAGGAGTGTCTGGGTTGCAATGCGGAAGAAGATGCTTAGTGGATAATTGTATTTAAATGGGTAGGTAGAAAGACAGAGCGTATGTTATACAAAGAGAATTGGTGATAGAACGATCGCACGGCAAAAAAAGTGTAAGCCTGCTCGCATTGAAGACTTCAATGCGAGCATTCAATGCGAGCAGGTTTACACGTTTTTTGCCGTTTATTCCTATGATAGGAATAAACGGCATGCCGCTGCCATCTTGTGACTGCATGTCGTCATATTTGAAGTTAGTCGCGGGATGACGAAGTCTGGGAAAATGTGATTATTTCACGTTTCTCGTCAACAAACCACACCAAAGACGAGCCCCCCAGCTGCAGCCAGGACAGTGCAAATCGTCGAGAGAGCTATCTACCTGTCGACAGCGAAGCGGTGCAGTCTTGAATTTTAGTTTTAATTATGTTTACATTTATTGTTATCGGGCAATGTATACAAGTTAAGCTAAAAAACTGGGCATATTCAACGCCAACACACAACACGCCCTGGGCGAACCCATTAAATCGCTGTACTTCAACAGCATACTTTTTCTCTCATCATCTTCTGTTAACCCTCCCCCTGGGCTCTAGTTAATATTACATCTTGTCGCCGCCCTCTTATTTTCCCTTCCCCGTATTGTTTCTTTCCATCGCCGAGTCTTCCCCCCGCCGAGTCGTCCCTACGTGAGTCGCCCCGCCGAGTCACCGACCCAGCATCCTATACCACCGATGCCTCTCTGTGCCTTGGGAACAGGCCCCTCATCCCCTGCCCACTCTTCGTCGTCGTCGTCGGCTCCGGCACCTCCTCACGAATAATGTTCGATCGGTGGGGCGCATTGCTGGTATACCCCGACTGGACATTATCGGTCGCGAACCCCTGGTTTCCTGGCGGATACCCGACATTGCCATTGTACGCCGTCTCCTTGGCGTAGCCGCCCGTGTCGCGCTTCTTGCGACCGATCAGGACGATGCCGAGGAACAAGCAGGAGGAAACGAAGAGCAGCACCAGCGGCGTCCAGGTGAAGGCGAAGGCATAGCGGCCGACGCTGGCGTTGTGGCCGTCGCTCTGGAAGCTGTTGCGGGCTTTGACGAATACGGCGCTGGAAGGGGGGTTAGTTATTGTTGGGGGGCTTGGAGTGGGAGAGGAGAGGGACTCACGTCATCAAACAGGCGGCAAGGGTTAGCCAGAAGGTCGCAGCGAGGGTGAGCAGACCCGTTGCACCGGCGACCACGCGGATGCACGACAGGAAACCGCTCAGAGCAGCAAAATTGGCGAAGATAAACGCGATGAAAAAGAACACCCATCCGAAGCGCCACATGTAGTAGTAGTACTTGGACGTAGTATTATTACCGTGGGGCCTGCATCGACATTAGCACCGCATCTCCAAACAATTGCATCCCAAAAACTCACCCCACCAGCGCCGCAGGCGCACCCTTCGAGTTTCCTCTCCACGCATAACCCAGAGGCAGAGCCGGAACCGGCTTTCCGCAATTATCATTGTTGTCGCCACAGACGTACCAGAACGTCCACTGGGAGATGGGTCGCGCGTCTCCGATGCCCGACGTATCAGCTCGCAGGAACCAGATCTTGTTTAGTGGCGAGTGGTGCGTGACACCCGAGAGGACCACAAGCCATAGCATCACCAGGGCACCGGCGAGGAGGATCCATGATACGGACCCGAGAAGGCCACCTGGGGGTTGGTTTAGCTGGGGGCTCTCTGAGGAATGGGGGGGGGGTGCTACATACGCTTTCCCGCGCCTGCCATTTTTTATATTTGGGGTAAGTCTGTAGTCGGGTTACGCTGGGCTTGGAGATTGTCAGTTTTCAGCTCATCCACGGAAATACGGAAAAACTTGCCTTCCAATTTATTTCTTGTAGAGCCCGGGATGTGGTTATTGGACCGTGATCGTGGGTTGACAAATATTAAGATTCCGCAGCAAAATTTTAGAATCAATCAAGAGGAAGTAACAAGGTCAAAGGGAAGTGAAACGAGGGTGTGCTGATACTTAAGCCTTAATTATTCCCTAAACAACATCCTACTTCTCGTGACAAACGTACGACAAACGTAAGTGCGGACCCCTGATATCATCGAATGACGACAACCACTTTTCGCGCCCATCCCCTCCCCCATTTCGCTGCAGAAATGCCGCAGAAATGCTGCCCATTTTGCCAAAGCTCGGCGACGGGTCTTGCATCACCGACGGAAACATAGCGTCGAGCTATGAGATAATGGCGTGGTGCGGAAGTCAACCATGACGCCTACTATGTGAGACTATGTGAGACTACATGGGATGAAAGGGCCGCTAGAAGACTGGAAAGTTGGCTAGATGGCTGGTTGGAACTCACGCGAGAGACAGCCGCCTTGCCCGACGGGGGAAGGTTTGTGTCCCAGAAGTTTCTTGAGGAAAGCAGGGAATGGCCGAATTGGAGCGAGGCGGGATCTGGTAATATGGCGGTAATGGTTGACAGCATCTCTGACATCTTGTCACAGTTCGGACGGATGACAAAGCGGATCTGATTAGATCGTTTCTGGAGGGTGATGGCATCTTGGAACTTTTCAAAACCATTGATAAAGGATATTCTTATACCAAGCTTTTCACTGTAAATTGAGTTATTACTCTGTTGATCTCATGGAATAATGCGACAATTGCCTAAATATTTATTTGGCAGAATTATATTTTCCTCTATTATCTCAAGAATTAAAAATCCGCTCCAATTGAATGTAAGTCTATTCTAGTCTAATCATAATATTTCTAAATTTTTTAAAAATCACACAGATAATTCTACATTATCGACGCCTCACACGACCTTATAAACGTCGATAACGAGCGTGTAAGCACCAAGTGCGACTCCCTCAACTCCCCCCCCGCTTCCTTATCTGCTCTCCTGCCATTCTTGCCCCTCATCCGGCAAATAATGCGACTAATACAGTACTCCAAATTCCTCATAATCAACCCACACCTCACACTCTCATCCTCCTCTTCCCTTCCCCCTCTCTCCCCCCCCTCCATCTCCAAATGCTGAAACGACGGGCCCTGCTCCAGATCCATAACATAATTATAACACACAATATGCGCATACAGCACACCATACCACTTCGCATCACTCCCCGGAAATATCCGTCTCAACACCCCAAAATCCGCGTCCGGCAATAACCTCCCCTCCGCATCTCCCACATCCCCCGCCTCGGTCTCTAAATCCGTAACCGGCGTCGCCGTCCGCGTAACCAGTCCCTGCGACCAAACAGCCTCACTCTCCGTATCCTTCGATCCCACCTCCGACGGCGGGAACGAGCTCGGCCTTGACGAAGGGGGGACGGGACTCTGGTCGCCGCTTGATAGAAACATTGACGTAGACAAGGAATCCAAACCTCCTAGTGACGCGGCGGAGGGGTTGATGTACAACCCGTCATAAGTGCGCCAGCGCCGTCGCGCGTTGCGGATGATGACGACGCAGGGGTGAGCGAGGTGGAGTTTTTTGATGGAGGAGAGGCGCGTCGCGGTGTAGATGTCGTTTAGGATTTCGGAGGAGAGTTCGGTGGTGTTGGAGCCCCAGATGCGTTTTCGTTGGTGGAGGAAGGCGGGGTGGGGGCGGTGGATGTTGAGGGGGGGTGTGGGAGCGAAAGGGGGGGCGGGAGGGAGGCGCGTTGGGGGTGGGAGGAGGTAGGTTGGTGTTAGGGGGGGAGTGTGGATGGAGATGTTGTTGTGGGGGTAGGGCGTGAATGGTCTTGAGCGGGATTTCGGGGTGGAATCGGGCGTATCTGGTGAGGCTGGATGGCGAGCTGGGGTTGCTACTTCATCCATAGAGATCCTGGCTGGCGAATATTCGGAGGAGTCTCGTTGGAATAGAGATGTAGACCTGGTGGAGAACTGGGAGCTGTCTCCCGATATATGAACAATACGTGCTCTTGCTGGTGCTAGCGGAGTCGCGAATTCCTGGCACATGTTATTACAAGTCCAACACAAGATCAAAAATCACTAACCTCATAAGCACGCTCGGAGTAACACGGTGAGCTCTGACCACTGCTCCAATCCCCAGCCCAATCCATAAACTCCGAGCTCATCGAGATTGGCACCACGCTTTCCTCAACTTGCTGGGTTACTGACTGACCAAATGTCGTTGGTGCGAGTTCCGGGATATTGTGGCCTTGGCATTTGATAGAGAGAGCAGAACCGCGCCGCGAGGAGATAGAGGCTCCATCCTCTCCAGACGCATCTCCATAGTTGCTGTTATCATCCCCAGCCTCACAATGTGACGAAGAACCTCTCTTTGGCGAAATTAGAGTCTCAAAATCGGCATAGTTATCACCCAGCCCAAATGTCGTCCACGACGCCCACGACACAATCGGCGGTCTCGGTTGCGGACATGCAACCTCGTCCGTGAAATATGCACGTGATAAATCTGGCGAGCCGGCCTCAGAATAGAGAGGTGTTTCCCGATACTTCTCTTTACTGATGCCGCTGAACAACTCCGGTTGAGGCATCTGCATCCACGGCACTAGCTCTTCATCCACAGCTCCCCCTCCCAATTGCAGTGTATGGTGATTCGTATTCTCAACCCAAGCGGGGAGATCCAAACTTGTTTCCTGCAAGCACTCCGGCATCGCCGACACGATTTCAAAACTCGCACTCGGAACCGGTGGAAGGCGACCAGGCATCTCATCGCCATAATAGCACTTCGGTCGCAGCATCCCACTAACAAATTTGTCGCTGACAGCTTGAGCTTGAGCTCGCGATTCCGACATAGAGCTCCAGCTTGCAGCTGCCCTGGAGCGACCTTGACCTTGACCTTGACCTTGCGTCGAGCGGCGGGTTACATGTGGCCTGCGTTGCAAAGCTGGTAAAACGGCGCGGAGGCGAGGACGATGCGATGATTCGCAGCCCATCGTTCAAGAAGAAGAAAAAAGGTGTGGTAGGTTGTTGGTATTTGGTGGAATCCTCTTGCTCGCTCGTCCTCTAAAAAAAGAAATCACTACTGTAACATGGGGGAGAAATATGATAGTTGATATTCTGGAGACGCAAGGGAAGGGAAATAAAAAATGGAAAATCAATATAGGAGATATGAGAGACAGTATCCCTAATATTGAGTGTACTTATTATACTCTTGGAGAACTGGATTGTAGATCCGCATGCAGTCATGCGAAGGATCCGGGATGGGCCCTGAAGGGCGCTGTGAAGATGGTTGAAGCCATCTCCTCAACGCCTCTCTCTCTCCTTGCGTAGAGTAATGTAGAATCTAGCAAGGAGGCGCCACCGAGAGTATTGGGTATTATTGGGGGTGTTGAACCCGGACTTGAATGGATCGACTGGTTAATGTACCCCTTGCTTGAAGCTAGAATGTTGGGACAAAGAATGCCATGGCTGCGCCGGAGGAAAGAGGGGATCTCAAAGCGGCGGGACAAAGGTTGAAAGCGTAGGAAGGGAGAGGGAGTTTAAATAACTTGTTGTTTCCGGCCATGGTGCATTCTTCAATACCATGCATTGTGAGAGGAAGATGAGACATTGTTGATGTACACTCACCGGATTCGTCTTGAGGTCGGTGGTCGGTGGTGGTTGGGTGTGGCTTAAATATTTGTGGCGCGAGCTAAATGTGGCTGACAGTCTTAGACCGCTGAAGTTTGCCATCCAAGCAAACACATCATCTAAATTTTGGAAATCCCAATCGTTATCAGCCTTGCACCGAGAAACTTCTCAGTACGGAAACTCCAATTGATTGGGGCATTCACTCTACACGACCTTCTTCGATTCGAGAAGGACTGTAACGGACAGAAATATATACCATATTCCAAACCCAGCGCACTCGATTACCCCCATTGCGACACTTGCGCGTATCCGACCTGGGAGAACTTCGCAGTCTCTTCTTCTCTACACCACCATTTTCTCCACAAAGCGCCCACGCTCCCTCACCCCCCCCCCCCCAACCTTCACCATGTCCCTCTCCGAAAAATTCATAACCTCCATCCGCGCCGCCCCCAAAACCGCCAACACCGCCATCTCCAAAGACATCGGCATCTACACGCACACCCTCCACCCAACCTACACCATCGACAGCGCGCTCAAGAAATCCTCCACCCCCCCCCACTGCCTCGCCGTGAGCAGCACGCACATCTTCGCCGCGCAAGCCGACAAGGCCGTCGTGCACATCTACTCGCGGCAGCGCGCGAACCAGGAGGCGCTGGTGTCGTTTCCGGAAAGGATACACAGTCTTGCTTTACTACATGATGGGCTCCTGGCGCTGGGGACGGCAGAGGGGAGGGTTATTCTTTGGGAGGTGTTGACGGGGAGGCAGGTGTCGACGCCGACGGCGCATTTACAGCCTGTTACGTGTTTGAGTGGGGATGCGACGCACCTTGTGTCCGGGTCCGCGGACTCAAAACTCTACGTCTGGTCTGTCCCGGCGCTTCTCTCTTCAGCTACGAGCGGGCCTCATGAGCCGTTACGAGCGCTGTCGAATCACCGCGCGGGAGTCACGGATGTAGTTCTCGGGCATGGGGGGAGCGGGACGAACATCTGCGTCTCGGCGAGTAAGGATAACACGGCGATCGTGTGGAATTACCAGACTGGTGAACTACTACGCACTTTCCTCCTCCCAGCAACCCCAACATGCCTCGCTCTCGACCCGTGCGATCGCGCGGTTTATATAGGGTTTGAGAATGGGGATGTGCAGGCGGTTGATTTATTCGTGCCGAAGGCGGCGGTGAACGCACTACATGATGCGGAGCAACAAGCTACGCCTATCCAAGTCCCTCCCACGCCATTAACCGGCGCACCTACAACCCTGGGGGAAGTGCACTGTCTCGGCGTCAGCTATGACGGCACAACTCTCATCTCCGGGCACGCGTCTGGGAAGATCACGCAGTGGGAGAGCGGGGCGAAAAAGTTCGTCGCGGAGTTGGGGGATGTGAACGCGCCGGTTACGAATCTGGTGATGCTTGACCCCCTGAAGGGCGCTGAGAGGGTAGCGGCGGTGGGAGTGTCGAAGCCGCGGTTGGGGGAGGGGAGTGGGGTGTTTGTTGGGCAGTTTTTGGGCGGGTTGTTAGGGAAGGGGAGGAAGGGGGTGGAGGTTCAGGAGGTTGGGTTTGCGGATACGGAGCTGGAGAGGGCTATACTGGAGTTCTCGGCGGCTCCTGAGGCGGCGGTGGTGAAGGCGGTGGGGAAGACGGATGATCAGCTCAGGAAGGAGAATGAGGAGCTGTGGGCTATTGTGAATGAGCAGAATGAGGTGCAGAAGTCGACGTGGAGTAAGTACCGGAAGGTGGCGTCGGGGAAGGTGGAAGGTTGAAGAAGGGGGGGGGGTGGAGTGAGGCGAGGACGGACTATGTAGATGGGAATCGGGACGGGGCACGCCGTGTGGGTGGTGGCCCGGATTTGCTACGGGGCGGGGAGTTGGTGGCTCGGGGAGGGATGCCTTTGTTGTTTGTCCCGTTGGCAGGTTGGGTGCCGAAGAGATGGCATGGGTCTCGCTGGCAATGTTGTCCATACGCGGGGGGACGAGGGACCACCACCCACCCTCAGAATGCACCTCAGAATGCACGAAGCTAGAAGCGCAGCTCACCTGCAGCTCACCCTTAGCTTCGGCCATAATAAAACACACTTCCAAATGCTATGCTATGCACGCTATCCCATCCCATCACAGCAGCTCCTATTGATGAGCGCGCTCAGAACACACATGCATATATGCACGAGGCTAGAAAGAAGGGCAGCTCATCTGCATCTTCGGCCGCGATGAAGACGGGATGATATGCATCTCCCCCAACAGCTCCTCGTTGATCAGCACAAGTCATCAGCGTGCATCCTCTGGTCTCGACCATAACATACACGCAAAATGACATGCACCTTCCCCCATCCGATAGCTCCACGCTGATCGACACAGCTCATCTCGACCACAATGATATAGTACCTCTACATCCATGAATCGCCCATCCCCACCGCCTGCTCATCTCCCTCCCGCAAGAGTCCAAAAATAACGTGATCGTCGCCGCCGTCGCAATCTCTCCTCCCGCTGCATATCTGCACCAACAGAGCCGATAGGGATGGCGTCTGTTTGTTAGCGAGGGGAGGGATGGAATGAAAAGGTGACTTTGCTGGTTCGGGGAAGAGATGCGATGATGAAGGGGTCTGGGCTTGTGTGTGTAAGCGTCAAACGCGTGTGGTGGAGGGGGTAGGTAGGGGGGTTCTGTGCATGGGGCTAGAAGGTGGGTTGGTGGTGGGTGGTGGAGTGGAGGTGGTGATCCCGTGTTGGTGTTTACGTGGTTGAGGACGGTGATATCGCGATGCTTGATATGAGGTGTATCTTTAGATCACCACTTCGCTGTAGTATCACCTCCTCGTATCCTTTTATATTCGCATAACCACCGTAATGAACACAATCAGCACAACTCTCTCAATATGCCAGCGGTGTCTGGTGTTGAGGAAATGCGCAGGGATGAAGCTGGTGGACCCATAAGCCGGGTGTCGTGCTGTGCAGGAATCTGAAACAAAGCCAGCTGGGGGACACGGGCCATACGTCCAGGGTGAGTTGGTGGTTGTTGTTTAGGCGAGCTGGATGAGGAGGGGATAATTGGGATAATTGGGGAAAATGAAAAAATAGAAAAATATGACTGTTTGCTTGTTTGCTTGTTGGGAATTGTCGTGTCGAGAATAGAGTGGTTTTTGTATTTTTGGGGATTTGTCATTGGCTGCGTATTACGGTGATATTGGAGAATTTATTATTGTTTGTTGGCTGGCTGTTGGCTGGCTGTTGGCTCGCTGTTGGCTGTGATTGCGTGTTATGGTGTACAGTACGCCCAGAGGCCCTACACAGCCTTTCTTCACATCACACCGTACGTCCACTCACGCGTGCCTCCCGCACTGCACAACCGTCAATCCTAGGAACAACTTCTTCTAGTGCACCAACAAAGTCTCACTACTAACCATCGCAGCTCCCCCCACTGGACCGCCGCCAGCACCTTCTGAATCGCCCGCCGCTGTCACCGGGTCCGCCGCCGCTGGGCCACTCGAACGCCTCCACACGGGTGTAGCGTGGCTCGGCTGCGACGTGGGTCAGGGATCGGTGGGAGGGCGTAGCGTGGTTGTTGGTGCAGGAGAGTCAGGGATCAGCGACGCGACGGATCACTGAGTGCTGGGCTTCAGGGTTCAGGCGTGGGTCGGGGGGGTTCGTCTGGTTGTGGGCCATGGGATGGGAGAGGACAACTCCTACTGCTGGATAGTAGTACGGTGTTGTGGGCTCAATTTCGCAGGGGATAATCCAGTGCCTGGCGACGACAATACACCTACCAATGTCGGGTAAGTTCTGGGTTTATGGGGGGGAGGAGGATGCACGGGGCGCGGGGGAGTCGGGGAGGTGATGGAGAATGAGGTATTGGAGGAGATACGAGAGTATCAGCTCATATCAGTTCTGCCAGTGGGGACGGGACGAGGCACCTGAATCTCTCTCCCTTGCTCTTCCTCTCCCTTCCTTCGCACTCGCACAGTGTGCTTCCGTCCCTCATTGCGGCTCGACTCCAACAAAGCTGTGCGTGCACACTGTAGCAGACAGCAAGCCTGTCAGCAAACCCTCACCTTCTACTTTCCCTCCTCTCCCTGCTCTTTTCCCTTCTCTTTCCTCCCCTTCACTCTTGATCGACTCTTGGCTTTGATCAAGCTGCTCTTCGCATCTTGCGATTCCATTCTTCCTCACCTTGGCCATTTGGTTGCCTTGCCGTTCCTTTTCCCCTCTCATCACCGACAACAGTCATAGGACTACCCACAGGCTCGACGCCAAAGAAACAAGTGAACAGGACACACTCAACCCAAAAATACTGCAAACCAGCGAAATAAAAGTAACCTGTCGTCAACTGACTTGCTCGGAGCTTCGGATCGTGGTTGCCCTTCGAACATATCGCGCATGAACCTTTGTTGCAGGTCCTGAAACACCAATTGTATGTGATCGCTCTTTTCATCCCCCCCCCCACCCCCCGTGATACCGCATTGGGAGAAGTTGTGCGTTCCAAGTCGAACGACGACGTCGCAATCGCCCTCGGACTCTGCCTGTTTCGGTGAATGTCTTCTGCGATACGACGCTTCACCATCCCACCCTGACCTGTTTCGCATCCCGTTGTTCAATTGTTGCCGACTTCTACCTCCAATGTATGGGATGATGATGTTCTAATATCGGATTCTCTCTAGTTTTTCTCATAGACACAGTACTACATTTCGAACCCTCTATCGGCTGCTTGGCTGGCCCTTTCGCTCTTTTTTGTGTGTTGTGTCCTATCTATTATTCGATTCTCCAATATACCCACCAAGGCGACTTTTCTTTGTTTGCCCCATTTGAACCAACACCAATCCCATTTCACAACAAATTCACTTCTCGACTCGGAAAATATACCAGGTCTTCTTTCTTCCGAGAATATACTCGTCCGATCTTGCGCCAGTCGCCTTGGAGTGCAGCCTTGCGGATGCTAGCATTCTTCACACATTCCATATACTTTCTGGCAGAGGAACATACGCCTATCCGATTCTAACAACTGCGCGCACACCATTTCGCTGTTAAACCGACTTCGAAGATGCAAAGGCGCTCTACATATATTCTACTATAAACCATTACACCCGCAATGGATGCAATGGATTTGCCCATACAAAAACCGAGCGACGTGAGTCGCAGCGGCGGCTCCGTGAAGCGCGCCAGGGAGCAGGTGGACATGGAACGCCAGCAGATGACCTCGGAATCACCACCACGGATGCCCCAGCAATCGAACCGCCCGAGACAACCTTTACCACAAGCCATCACGGCGTCGCGAACCGGGCAGGGGATAGGAGCTGCGATATCGCGCCCTACGCCGGCCCCGCAATGGCCTCTCCCGTCGCAAACGGGGAGGCCGGAGATGAATGATAACACGCAGCAATACCAACCTCCGTCTGGGCGTGGGAAGGCCCCGCAAAGGCCGCCTCGTCCTAGTCATGTCCCGTCGATTCTTGATGCCTCGAAGGTGCAGGATCATACGCCGTCGTTTCCCTATCAACCTAAATCAGGACCGTCACAACCTGGATCACAGTCGAGAGAGGCGCAACAGCATTTAGATGAGATGCGCTCCCCGGATGTGCTTTCGCCTGTGACGCCTATGACCATGCAATCGCGAGCCTCGACGAACTCCTCCGTCGGCACAATCCCCGATTTCCCCGTCCCAGTAGCCGGCGCAAACCACAGCGCGGCCGGTCTCGGTCCACCACCATCATCAAGAAGAGGTCCATCCTCCTACTACTCAATGCAATCCTTCGTCTCGCCCATCCCCGAAGAAAGCCCCAAAGCCCCCACCGCGCACGGCTCATACGCCTCTAGCACCGCCATCCCCAACTGGGGCGAGATGGGGTATGGCTACGAGACGGACCAGCAGGCGCTCTTCGATAAGGAGATGATGATGGATGAAGGCGCTGAGCCGAGCGAAGGGATCGTCCGCAGCGCGAGCGTGGGGAAGAGGGCGAAGCCGTCTATTATCGTGACGAAGAATCAGCAGGAGAAGACGCCTCCGCAGTCGAGGGGAGGGGTGTTGGAGAAGACGAGGAATCTTCAGGATGCGGGGGTGATTGAGGGTGCGGGAAGGAAAGCTGTGCCTCAGCAACGGCAGAATAATGCGCAAGGAGGGATGATGGCGGTGCCGATGGCGACGCAGAGGGATACGACGTGGCCTACTTTTGGCCCGGACTCGCCGACGGAGGGGAATAAAGAGTTAGGTGATTTATTGTCGTCGTCTGATTCCGACTCGACGCTTACATCTTCGCCTACCGCGATTGAGATGGAGAAACTCGCGCCGATCGCTGCAGTACCCGCCGCGGCGATGAAGCCGAATCCCCGCAGCCCATCAAACAGCCCATTCGATATGGGCGGTGTTGAGAAGGAGATCCAATATAGCCGCAACTCGGCCATCCGCCGGCCCCCGAGGCTGAACATGGATGCGGTGCGTGACGCGGAGGCGAGGGGGAGTCTGACAAGTCTACCTGATTTGATTAGGAGAGCAACGAGGTTGGCATCGATGATGAATGAGGGCAAACGACCTGCGAGCCGACTGAATGACCTTAATGATTTTCCTCCCCCGGGGGGAGAGAAGGGGAAGGCTGGGAATGGTATGCACCCCCTATTTCCGACCTTTTATTACATACTGTCTGTTGTCTTTTGTGCAAAAACTAACTAACTCCAACAGGTCGCCATCGCAACACCCCCTCCGGAATCTCGGGTATGCTCGCTGCCTTCCCGCCACCAGGGCTGGCTACGCCGGTCGGGACACCGAAATCCGGATCCCGCTGGCCCGCCTACGAGTCCTCCCTCGCCGACCTCCGCACCCCCAACGACGACCGCGAAGAACGCCCCCGAAACGGACGTCGATGCTGCGGCATGCCGATCTGCTGGTTCCTAATCCTCCTCATCGTTTTGTTACTTGTGATCGCGGCTGCCATCGTGGTCCCGCTGGAACTGCTGGTGCTGAACAAGAAAGGCGATGCGAATAAGAACCTCTCGGCGCTGGGGATTTGCGAGAAGGATTCGACGTGTAATAATGGCGGGCAGAGCATCATTAATGGGGGTGTGTGCAGTTGTATCTGCGTTAACAATTTTACGGGGACGAACTGCGATGATGAATCAGCTGTCGGTTGCACGACTGTTAATTTCACATCCGCAGCCACATCCTCCGCTGAAGCGAAGACATACACAGACGTCACGATCGGCGCCTCCATCCCCGCCCTCATCTCCAACGCAGCAGCGGATTACAATATCCCCCTCGACTTCGCGAAGGTAGTCTCACGCTTCAGCGACGCAAATCTAAGCTGTGACGCTCAGAACGCGATTGTATCATTCAACCCCGGTGCCGTGAGCCAGAGTGCCGTGGCCGGTAGGGAGACATCCAAGACATCCGCGGCGGCGACGACGGGACCGACGAGTATTGTGCAGGGATCGGGTGCGAGGAGGCGCGCTGAAGAAGTTGATGCGAGGTTAGCTCCACGGACAGAATCTCCGTCACCTACTTTTGCGTTGCCGACGGGGTCACATACCTCGACGTCCTCATCTACCACCCCGACATCGTCATCCTCCGCGGCAGAAGTGGCGGCGGCGGCGAACTTCACAGTAACAGAATCCACCCTCGACTTCTCACGCACCGCCGTCCTCTACATCCTCCAAACCCTCTCTCTCGACGCCGCAGCGGTGGCACAAACGAAGATTACCTCGTTTTTGGTTGGCAACTCTTATGGAGGCGCGGGGAACGTGACGGTGGGGAGTGGGGTGAGTGTTGATTTCCTTGGGTGGAAGGTTGATGCTGGGGAGGGGGTGGTGGGGGGAGGGGGGAAGAGGGATGTTAGGAGGGGGATAGTGATGGAAATGGGGGTCTTGAGGGGGAGGAGTAGAAGGTTATTGGAGTAACGGGGTGGGATAAAGGGGGGATAACTAGGGAGTCTTGAGCTGAGCTTGGGGCTTGTATATAGTGTATTTTTTGGCTGGCAAGGGAGCTGGATCTATGTATTGCATACACCACCACCTTCTGTCTGTTTATTGTGTGTGAGCCTCGTCGGATTTCCTCCTGCTCCTGACCTTAGTCCCCGACCCCGTATATCCCATCCCGATTTATCTGCGTCAGGGAGATCGGGTGCGGCTTAAACTTAACCCGCGCGGGATGACGGTGGTGGTAGTAGCGGATGTCGAATTCCGGGGACAATTGTAACTCTAAATATTTATCAACCTCACTCCTCATTTTCTTTCGTTAGTTTTACGGCGGACCTGTTCGTTGTTGTGGTTAGACAACATCAATTGGGATTTCTAAGACTTGCCGCCTTATCAATAGATTGTCGCCGCCAGACGTCGGCGGCCTCCGCTCATAAACCAACCCCACCTTCACCTCGACATATCAACAACCCGTCACCACCACCATATCTTGCGCCTCACCACCATAACTAACGCTCACCATGGCCTCTAACGCCCTAACCGACGGCCCCTCTACCACCTCACCCTCAAACCCGCCCACAACCACCTCACCACCCCAACCCGCAACATCCACCACCTCAAGCAACCCCGCCAACCCCTCCTCCACCACCACCTCCCCCCAACCAACACTCACCCACCCCAACCCCTCCACCACCACCCTCTCAACCCCCACCTGCCACGCCACCCTAACCACCCTCCCCCTCTCCGCCACACACATCCTCGCCCTAGTGCACTCCCCCCACTCCGGGGCCAACGTCCTCTTCTCCGGCACCACGCGGTCGACCTTCGGCTCCGAGACCGTCACAGGGCTCTCGTACTCCGCCTACGCGCCTCTGGCACTACGCTCCATGCTGCGGATCTGCACGGATATACAGGATAAGTACGGGGCGTCGGGAGTGGCGATTACGCATCGCCTTGGGGAGGTGGGGGTGGGGGAGGAGAGTATCTTGGTGGCGATTGCGACGAAGCATAGGGGGGAGGCGTGGAGGGGGGGGGAGGAGGCGCTGGAGAGGTGTAAGGGGGAGGTGGAGGTGTGGAAGATGGAGAGGTTTGAAGGGGGGGGGGTGTGGAGGGCTAATAGGGATGGGGGTTTGGGGGAGAGGGTGGATGAGGGTGCGGGGGAGATGGTGGCGGGGGATGCTGGGGAATCAGAAGCTGCTGCGCTGTCGTCGCCGATGATCGTGAAATCTGACACCCTTCCGGCAGAGGAAGACACGAGGCGACCTGGGCCGCTGCTGGAGAAGGGGCATGGACCGGTTGTACATCGGGAATAGGCCCGTGGTGGTTCGGCGTTTGCGTTGGACATGCAAGTTGTTGGCTTTATACCCGAGCTGCTACGGAGGCTGGCTGGCTTTCATCTATCGAGCAAATTGTTCTGGAGCTCAATGAAGGAGGTGAACATGTGGTGTATTTGAAGTTTATTTATGATTTTTTATAACAACCCCATCGCAGCATACTCTGGAGCTGCATGTCCTCCTTCTCCTCCCTTCCATGGTTGGCCCAGATTTTTGATATATTTTTGATATCCCCAGAGTCTTGAGAGAAGTCACCGGCTAATATCACAGTCTTTGTACACTAATCGTTACAGCCTCCCTCGTCTTCCCTCATATATAGTCCCCCCATTTAATTCGAGTTTGGGCGCGCGCGTGGCATGATCATTGCGCGCCTTCGTGCATTGAGGTATGCCTCGGCCATGATGGGAGAGGTGTCTTGGCGAATGGTGCTACCGATACCCATGAAGAACCTAATTGCGGAAATCAGTAAACAGTCGCCAATTGCGCATGATGTCTAGACTAACCCAAATGTTGCCCCGGATCCGGCCATGTATTGCCCCAGAGACCTCATCACGCCGTTCGGTCCAGCGCCGTAGCGCATAATGTTGACGCTTCCTGTTGCTGGTCAGATTTTGCAATTGTAGAGCCACGGGGGGGAGAGACTCACCGAAGATAAAGCCGATGATGACGCCCACAGCTATGCACTTGTTAGTTCGTCGTATGTGGTATGGGGTGTTGCACACGCACTGCCGCCCATCATTGCGCCCATCTTCACTGTTTGAACGTTAGCATCTAGATGGTCTAGGGGAGCTGTTAAGACTTACGCTTGTCAAAGGTCGACGGCCCGCCCATGTTTGCTCCTGCGGGGACCGGCATATTTGCGATATTATATAGAAGATAAGATGGGAGAAGGACAGGTGCGGTGGTATAGAAAGTGGCTTGTCAACGGCGATATCAATAAAGTAGAGGCGGCTTTGTGCTTCCCGGCAGGTCAACGGCCATTGCCGTTGGTTGGTGTTTGCATGGTTGTCAAACACAGACGGTCATCTTTGACACCTCTGGTCAACCTGCATTGCAACCAGCCAAACGCGCTCACGAAGCAACGACAATCTTATATATTGCTTGCTATCCATACACCAACATGAGCCGCCCTCATGGCCACAGGGCCCCCTATGACAGGCCCGACATGTACGACGACCACCCCGACTCATCCCACCAACAGGGCTACAGCTACAGCCACAGCCCGGAAGCGCCGCACGGTAACGATGGTTTATTGCGGGACTACTACCACGAAGCACTGCTAATAATGGAGTTTTGAAAGATTACGCAAGGTCGACGACAACGAGGCGCCACAGCCCAACAGGCGACGCCCCATACGAGCGCCGTCCAGAGGCGCCGCGATCCCCCCGCCGAGAAGGCCGGGGGCGCTACACCGACCGCGACCGCGAGGGCTACCGGTCGCCGCGCCGCGATCACAGCAGGAGCAGGAGCAGGAGCCGCGAGCCGTATGGCGGCCCGCCGAGCCGGACGCTCATCATGGATGGGCTGCCGGTGGAGATGACACAGGAAGACGTTGGCACCCCTCACCCCCCCTTCTCCGTGTTTAGCGCCGTGTGTTGGTGGCAGCATATGCATGCCGGGCAATTATCATCACCCTAAGTGTTTGTGAGCGATTGGACTGGGACGCTGGCTAAGCATAGGGAATGGCCTTCTTGGCCTTTTGCGGATTTTTACAGATTGCCCATGAATTGAAGACAAGCTTTACTGCGGATGGCCTGGAGCAGGTGCGCCTGATTAGGGATAAACGGACTGGTGCGTGTATAACAGCATTTATGGGGGGGGGGAGTTTGTCTGATAATGTGGCACAGGTCAATCGCGGCAGTTTGCCTTTGCGAAGTTCGCCACGCTGAGAGATTCCAAGGTTTTCCTGGAGATGTACTACCCCTCGATACAGTTCCGAGGATCGTACGGTATACCTCAGACTAGCGAGGAGTTTGCGCAAGCTAGATTGGCCTATAGTCGAGAGAAGGAAGATAGAGACCGACCTGGAAAGGGCGAGGGGGACTGGATGTGCGAAGTTGTAGGCGCAACCGGCTACTCACTGGGAATAAAATGCTGACTCCTTCCAGTGCGGCTTGGCCAATTACCAGCAAAGAACGCTTTGTTTTAGGTGCCATGCTCCTCGGATGAGTGAGTAACAATGATCTATATATTGGATATAGCTGACCGCGCCAGGACCGAGCGCAACTGGTATAGTCGGAGTAGCCACCCAGGCCAACGTATCTGCATTTTCGGGTGTCACCACTACGGGAGACAGCGATGTGTCCCCAGATAATAAAGCCTCCCAGTTCCTACTCTTTAGAAATCTTGAGCCAGGCGTCACCGAGGAGTTACTCGCCAAAGCTGTGACCAAGTTGTACCGCGTCAAGGGTTCGACTACCCCGCCGGAAATGCAAGCAAACAAGAAGCCAAAGATGATGTCCACATCCACTGACGCAAACCTTGGCGCGAAGGAAGGCTCTTTAATGAGAGTCTTCCTTGTGCGAGATAGAAAGACAAACGAGAGCTGGCGATACGGGTTTGCTGAATTTGGCTCCGTGGACAATGCGCAGGCCGCAATGGCGAAGTATAATTCGTCTGATAAGTTCACAATCTCCTCGAAGCCCGTACTGGCCTCATATATCCATGCTGGCGTCTTTGTGCCGGTGCTACAGGCCCCAAGTGCAGAGTTCGAGAAGTTCACTTTCAGTCCGTTGTCCAACCCAGCGATGAAACTCATGTACTGGGATGAAGGCGCGTTTGCCAGTGAGATGGCCGTAGCGCGCGAAGCCTCAATGGATGCGAGGTCGAAAGAGAACCCCAACGCGAAACTAGCGGCAGCAGCTGCTGGCGAGGGCCTGGTTGATGCGGCAAAGGCCGGAGCATCAAAGAAGCGGAAGGCCGAGAAGGAAGACGCCGCGGCTACCAAAAAGGTCATCGCGCCACACCTGAAGTTCTGGTCGAACCAACACGCAGAATTACATGGGCTGCCAGCAAACAGTGCCGAGGGGCCTGGGGAGAGCAACGCCAAGGAAGCCCAACAGAATGATGCCGATGCGCCACCCGCCCAAACCTTCGCCGACCCAATTCGGAAGTGCTGCCTCCTCTGCTCGCGACAGTTCAAGACCGACGCCGAAGTAAACAAGCACGAGCGCCTAAGCCAACTCCATCGCGACAACATGCTCAAAGAGGACCTAGTCGAGAAAGCCCTGACCAAACTGGGGAAGCTCAACGACGCCGCCTATCGCGATCGCGCCCAAGAACGCCGCAAGGCCTTCAACCAACCCAAACAGCCCTCATCACAGCATAAAAAGGGCAAGGACACCACTGCCCCAGTAGCAGAGGAGCCGCCGAAACCAGTACAGTCGAAGGGCGCGGCGCTGCTGGGCAAGATGGGGTGGACGGCTGGGAAGGGGCTGGGGGCACAGGGGACGGGAAGGACGGAGGCGATTGAGACGCACCTCTATGCGCAGGGTGTTGGGTTGGGGGCGCAGGGGGGGAAGGTGGGGGATGCGGTTGAGGAGGCGAATCGGGCGACAGGGGGGTCGTATGCGGATTTTGTGAGTCGGGCGAAGGATAAGGCTAAGGAGAGGTTTGAGCAGATGAGCTGAGCGGGCTTTGGTATGTACTCTGGGTGGCGTTTGGGGCGTGGGAGGGTTTGGCGCTTAGTTTGGGGGTGTTCATAGAGTTATTCTGGGTACATTGACTGTGCGCATCTAGAGCGATGGACTTCTTTTCTATCTACTGAATTGCTTCTATAATAATGAGCACGTGCTATTTACTCGCGACACCACGTATCATTAGGGGTATTAAGCAAAAAAAAACGGCAAAAGACTCATCAGATCTCTTCGTTTTCAAGATCTGATGAGGGAGAAAATCAGCTTTGTGATTTTACTTTTTGTCGTTATTGATCGTTTCCAAGCTCTTTCTTTATTTCCATTTTTTCCCTTTCATCCGGGTGTCGAATCCATAACCTTTTTATCCTCTGCTGGCCAGATTGTCCAGACAGTGGTACTTCCACTGCGCCACTGTGCCGCTTGATTTATAGATGGCTAAAGTTGGGTTATAAGGGTAGCCTTCGCTTGATGTTGGGGAGAGGTGAGTTGGGGATGGTTGGGGATTTTGGTGGGATCCCAGAACTTTGATATTACCTAGAAACTCACGTGAAGAAGGCATTGCTCGAACCTACGCTACCGCAAAGCCACCAAGACTCAATTCCATATCTAATCCTCTTTATTCTTCACCTCTATAAATAATTTATATATTCGTCTTACCATAACCATCAAATAACCGCCCACAGCCGATCCGAACCTATCCAACCGCCGCGCCGTCACACTCACCGACCCTACCGCCTAACGCACAAATCCGTCCGAATGACCCATTTCTCGCCCGCCGTCACCTCCCGCCCCTCATGCAGCATGCACTCATTCCCGTGCTTATGCAGCAGCAACATCCCCGTCTCCAGCTCAACCACAACCTCCTTCTGGATCGGCGAGTTCTTGAACGGCAGGTCGTCCGGGTAGAAGACCGTTTGGCCGCCTTCGCAACCTGTGGCGGGGGAGGTAAGGTAGAGGAGGAGGGTCCAGGTGGTTTTTGCGGGAGTGGGAGGGGTGGTGGGGAGGTTGATGATGTTCGATTCGTCGTCTAGGGAGGAGGGTTAGGAAGGGATGACAGGGGGAGGGGTGGGGGGCGTACAATGCTGGTCGAAAAATTGACCTGCTGTGTAACGGTAGATCCGGATTGAGGGGTTCAGGCCTACGACTTCTCCGCCCCTGTGTTCGTTAGTAGAAGCTCATTTGCGGGTCGTCGTCGAGTGTCACGTCTCGTGTGGAACATACCATAGTCTTGTCCTCTCCTCTTTACTCATAGACTCATCTTCTTCCTCGTCTGTCCTCCCATTCACAAGCTCTCGTAGGCCAGTCTCCAACCATAACCTGTTGGCGAACGCAGGGTCCGTGATCTGGAAGCGATCGTTGACGCGCACAGCATCGCCCTTTTTCGGCTTCCCTGGTGTTGTGACTAGGGGCAGGGATTTGAGGAAGGAGACGTAATTTTTACACAACGTCGAGGTCCAGAAGTTGCGGGTGACAATGATTTGCGAGTCGACAACTGGTTCTAGGTTGAGGTCGGACGCGGGGAGGAGGGGTTTGAATGGGGGCCAGTTTGGCGGGGGTTCGGAAGGCGCGCTTTTGGCGGTGTTCTTCTTGGGGTTGGCATTCTTGTTTTTCATTCTTTGGATTTTGGCTGCAAGGTTCCAGGTTTGTTATATGTCTTCTTTGATAGAAGACCCCGTTTATTTTGGGTGTGGCTGCATTTGTCCATTATGTCAAGTCGCACTTGACGTTTGATATTGCCTATTCCGGTTAGTTGTCCTGCGGCATCGCGGCTCCACCAGAGATCGGTTTCTCGATCGATTCGAACCAGTCAAAAATAACGGGAATAAGGTACAGGAGGCAGGAGATATGTTGATCTCTCAGTAGATCTATAATATTTACAACGATCTACACTCCTTGATCCGTCCCTGATGCTGAGGGAGCTGTACCCCAGCGTTTAAGCACTGTGATGGCTACAACGTCAAGATAAATACCTAAAATTTCAAAATTGAGATTAACTACAGTTATATTAGGTCTCTGGATGAGGCTGTATTTGGATTTATGATGGAATACGGCATCCCTTTACTACCAGTGGCGCTACCAGATCTAGAATTTCACAGATTTTGCCGCGGCTGGTTGTACAGGAAGCAAGGGAGCTGCGAGAGAGTCTTGAAAGGAACAAGCCTTGCCAACAGCAGCCAATGACAGATATGCTGTGCATTGTTATATCTCGGAAGGTGAGACGGAGTTCACTGTTATCTCCTGGAAGATAAGACCGAGAGGCCCTTGAGGCCACCGAGAGCCCGCTCCTTGCCGCCTTACAAAATTCTTCGTAGGGGAACAAGACTTTCAAGCGGGTCCAACTGTAGTGACCGGCGGGAAGAACCTAATGGTGGTACAGAGGGATAGATACCCCTCCCACAACAAATTAGAGTCAGGCCATTGTTTGTCTATGGAGATTACGTGGTAGAGTGTGCCCGGATTTCTTAAATACATTCGTAGCCTTTATACCTTTAAAAATATATGTTCCAGCTCAGCGTCGTATTATTCATTCCACTGAGACCCGGCATATGATTTCAAAATATTAACCCTTTGTACTGAAGGGAAATGTGATATCCTTGCATTCAACATCATCTCCAAATCAAGCGTTTCTACTCCTAATTCTGTAGCCGTTACCTACAAAACCCCTTGCTTTGGGATGGCCGGTATATTTGCATTGTCCCTTGCGGAAGGAACGTTCAACCCATCGGTAACCTGCTCGATCCTGTGTTGATGGATATCGTGCATGTTATTGTAATAAAAGAATGTTACATGCTGTGTGCATTCCACTATAACTCTATACTCGAAAACATATCCAATCACTCTTTTTACCGTGTTATAGCACGGCGTCTTTCAATCACTTCTGCTTCAACAAGGTCCGGGACAATAGAGGCACAGAACAAAGCCGGCAGACTTGCATATAAATTTGCGTCTGCTCTTGAGATTGTTGCCGCCCAGAAACAACAACACTACCTTTGGCACAGCATCTAAGGGGCCAAACCAACACTTCACTTGAAAGTAAGATTGCGCTTGTCGTTAACCTAACTGGGAGTTGTTGATTATTTACACCTTCAGTTCTCTCCTACTTCTTTTATCCAACTATTCGAGTCATTCACCACTGATATTTTCATACCTAACATCATCAATAGAAACCAAACCCTAATCAACCAATTCATCATGAAGTTCAACACCATGGACAACACCTCGAGCGGAGCCCTGATCACAAATACCCTCGCTCTATTCTCCTTCCTGGCATCCGTCCTAGCCAGCCCCATTTCGACCCCGGACGCACCCAACTCACTTGCCTCTAAATCGACTTGCACTATTGGCCACTGTGGTCTTTCTGGTACATGCTTCAAAGAAGGTTCCTGCTTCGGCATCAATATTTTTAACCCAGACTGGTCTCACTGTGCAATTTGTTCCTGCCCAGGCCAAGCATTTGGTGGACGTACTGATCCTGTAAGTTGACCTGTCCATTTATCCTTCAATGCTATATTCCCTCTTGATCTTGCGAGCATGGTCTAATATTCAAATAGACGTGCATTATGGATCAAGATTGCCTCACTGTTCAACTCGGTACCAAACCAGACCCTTGTGCCCATAAAGGCCACCGATACGGAGGCCGTGAAGCCAGCGCCGACCCAGCGCCTCAAAGAGACGGCGGTGTAATTGCTAAATACTCCACCAATCCAAATATCGAAGCACCGGCCAATATCCCCGAATCCATCCCTTTCACGAATTACCTCGCGAGCCGCCAACCCGAGGGTCCTGCTATTGATCCCGATGCTCTGGAAAAACTCAGCGAAGCAAAGCCAGAATCGCACATTTTACATGAACGGGATGAGCTTATGAAGGAGTATGCTCGCCTCATTGATGACGGCCCAGGTGGACCTGTTCTCCCTGATGCCGCAATGATGGAGAGGCTGAGGTCGATTACTCACCCCGAAAAGCGCGCTTGCTACACTGTGGAGAACGGAAACATTGTTAGCGGTGCCTGTGACACGGCGGAGAACAAAATCGATATCGACAGCGATGTTGAGGCTGATCTCAAGAGGCGTGGTGGGTGCTTCACCGTTGAGAACGGGGTCATAGTTGAGAAGCGCGGTGGCTGTGGGACCGTGGAGCCCGACGTCGAAGCTGCGGTCGACCCCCTGGCAGAAGGTGATCCACGAGACCCCCTGGCTACGGTTGAAAAGCGCGTTGGTTGCTTCGTGGAGGAGGATGGGATGGTATATGCGGAGCCCGGTTGTGATTATCCAGACCGCGGGGTCGGGCCGCCATTTCCTGTGACTGAAGGTGATCCATGAGATGAATAGAGGAATCAGGTTGAGGATTGGGGATATTTACACACCGTGATGAACGTGGGCGAGGTATTTGCTCAATTCTGCGATGCGGTTTAGTGACATTAGCTGGCATGCTTTTGTCTCTCTGTGGAGACTGCACATTCTATGCATCGAATGTGAGAAAACAATGCTTGCCAATAACAATCAAATTTCTCTCAAAAACAAACTCTCTAATCGTCATTCGTAAATAATAATGAGCCCAAACGTAATATGAGTAGTATAAATAGTCATAAACGTTAAAATATCCACCACCCTCAGCCATAGCATTAAATACATCAAATTGGTCACCCCCCCCACACAGCACTACATATGCTTCGCAGCCATCAGAGTTCTTAGAATCTCCTCCCTCGTCCAAGGAGCCACCTCGCTCTTAAACTCCAAATTCTTCCATTTCCCCTTATACGCCGGCGGCGGCATACCCCACGCACCTCCCGCTAACAGCATCTGCACAATCTCGCTATGGCCCGCGCGCGCAGCCTCTGTCAGTGCCGTCTTCCCAGACACGAGCAGATCGAGGTTTGCACCAGCATCGATGAGGGCTCTGCAGATGTCGACGAAGCCTTTGAATGCGGCGTGGCCTATGGGTGTCCATCCGTAGATATCGGCATCGTCGAGATCGGCGTGGTATTCTATCAGGAGCTTGACCATGGAGAGGTTTCCGTCTATAGTTGTGATGGCCAGAACAGTCCTTTCTGTGTCTACGGTCTTGAACTTCGCGTCCGCGCCGAAGGCGAGGAGGAGTTGGCAGACTCTCACGTGCTCCGTGACGACTGCGACGTAGATAGGGGGGTGTCCGTCACTATCGTTGATGTCGACCTTCGCGCCACGGCTGAGCAGGAGCTCGGCAATCTCCTCGTATCCGAATTTCGCCGCGAACCCGACGGGGCTCGTTGATATGGGTCCGTATGTGGCATTGAGATTAGCGCCGGCTTCAATGAGATCCCGACAGACGCCAAGATGCCCCTCTACTACCGCAGAGCCCAAGGGGGTGTTCTCATCACTGATACCATCGACTGGAGCCCCGCGCGCTAGTAATACCTTTACTATATTCCGGCGGCCAAGGCGTGCTGCGTGACCAAGAGGTGTCATCACCGGACGCGCGACTTCTGATATAAAGTCTGCTCCGGCATCAATCAGGTCTCCGCAAATTTCCCCGTGTCCACCGTCCACAGCACAGTATATGGGCGTTTCACCATCTGTTCCAATGTGAGAGGCGATTGCCTTATTCCTAAGCAGCGTCTTAACGACGTCGCCGAATCCTTTAAGAGCTGCCCATTTCAGGGGTGTGGCACCGCTCTTAGCCATGGCGTTTGGATCGGCACCTGCAGCGAGGAGAATCTTTACGCACTCGTTGCTGCCTAATTGAGCAGCTTGATGGAGGGGTGTGCCGAAGCCGATGAATGAAACGTCGACGGGGGCTTGTCTGTTTAGGAGGAGCTGTAACATCCTCGGTCTTCCATTTGATGCCGCCAGGTGCAATGCAGATGATTGTCCCCCCGTATCCTCAACGTCTGCACCGGCATCGAGAAGCACTTTAGCAACCTTGTACCGATTATACTGGACCGCCATGAAAAGTGGCGTGAAGCCAGTGGAGTCTCTCTCAGTCGGCGAAGCTCCATTCTCGAGCATAGTCTTGACAGCATCAGTCAGCCCTAGCTGGACCGCCAGCACAAGAGGCGTGCATCCCTCGTATGTCTTTCCAGTGAGAAGTTTCGAGTTTTTCGACAGGCGCCCGATCTTGTCTAGATCGTTTTCCTTCACCGCACGAATAAGGCTGTTGTCTGACCTCAGGATTTCGGTCTCGATGTGTGGCAGGAATGGCTCGAGGGCTTCGTGGGGCTTTACGCCTCGTTTGACAAGTATTTCGTTATGGATCTCGCAATTGGGATCGAGTTCAGCGCAGGACTGACATACGGTGGTGTTCTTGTGCTCTTCTGCCCTGTCTTTATCGTTATCCTCGCCGGATTGGTTGTTGATCGCCATGTAACAATAGTAGTGGAATGTTGAGTCTGGTACACCCTCATCGCAGCGGTTGCATATTGCAGTGGTTGGGATGTTGTCAGGGTCAACTTCATACTCGTCATCCATATCCTCCTCCACGGTGACTTCGGATTTGTCCAGGAAGAATGGGGCTTGAGGTGGCTCTGAAATTGTCAGGATTGAAATATCAGGCTCTACGTTGGCAACATCATCTGCCTTGCCATGTGCCTCAGAGAGAAAACGGCTCTCGATTGCATGGCTCGTTCCACGGTCATGGGCAGGAGGTAATGATTGGACCTCTGGTTGAGTGTAATGAGCGGCGCTTTCATAGGTCGGGGTGGTCGCACGTTCTACGGCCATATGGCGATCTTGGTAAGGAGCAAGGGTTGGAAGCGGTTGCTGCTGCGGTTGCTGCGGTTGCTGCGGTATATACGCCGCATGGCTGGCGGCGATTTTGTCTTGGAAGTATGGAGGAGGGACAGAATGCATATAACCAGGCGTAGATCCAGAGCCGGCGTGTGTCAACTCCTGCCTTGGGATTAGTCCTTTTCTTTCGCATTATAGAACAAGACATAGTAGATGGCTTACCTTGCCACCACGGGGGTATTCAAGACTTACATCTTTCCCCGCTACTATCCTAGCGGTGCTTATGAGAGCATGCTTGATAGCAGATTTGACAGTAGGGTATATGCCACCCTCTCCCTTCTTGAGCTTGGCAATTTGCGAGTGGTCGCAGTCAACAGAGACGCACTTCTCCTTTTTGTAGTCAAGCCGTGCCGAATCTGGCCCGACCATTATCACCGGCATGCCTTCTCGTCTCCATATGCCGTCGGCACCCTGCAACTAGGTTAGTATGGGAGAATGTCGCTCAGCTCTCTAGTACATACCTTGACCACAGTCTTTGTAGGCCTTTGCTCGTAACATGTCAAGAGGTCAATGTTATCTTCTACAATGTCACGGAATCTATTGGTGAGTTCTCTTAGTGTTGGCGAGTTGGCTCTGAGCTCATTTATCATGCCCTCAGTCGCCTGGCCCATGGCCAGTGTTTGCAGGGCGTCGATATTGAGTCCTCTGTGTGGTGCGGCTAAGAAAATGATGGCGCGAACTGGCAGGCGGGACATTGGACTAGAGCTTGTTAATGCATGTTTATCACAGTACTGTGTCCTAAGAGCGGGTATTGAACTTACATGCCCATTGGGCCAATGCCAGTAAGTGCCTATTTCCAGTCAGTATGTGATAAATAAATGGGACGGCGTTGAACTAAATACGTACCTTCTTGATAATTAGACATCCTAAACTATGTCCAACAAATATTATAGGTCTTTCGAAATTAGCATTTTATCATCGATTTCGCTGTGTTCGGGCTATCGCATACCTGCTTTCACACTGCAAATTATATATTAGTATAGTTTCCAAGGCGCTGGAGGTTTGATTTACTAACCTCGGACGCATCTCTCATATCAACTAGCTTATGGACAAATTTATTGGTATGATCCTCCAACACACTGATAGAGTCGCTCTGCAATGCAGATTGGTATCCATAAGTCAAGATTCTCGCATTCGGCGCGTCTTTCGGAAGGTAGTCGCGCAACCACATGCGCTCGTCGGAATGGCTCCAAGACCCATACGCATGGCCACCGAGGCCGGTAATGGCGATGATACTAGTAAGGCTGTCAGCACACGGCGACAGTGGCTGGCGCGGAACACAACAAAAACTCACTCCGCCGCAACAGGTCCCTTCTCTTTCGGAGGAACATAAAGAGGCGTGAAGCCGAAGAAGTCCTTCGAGATCGTCAACGTATCATCGTTCGCCAGGCGCAGCTCGCCTCTATCCGCATCGCGGGGTCGAAAGAAAATCGTCGCCGTCCAGTCATCCTCATCCGGATCCACGCTATCGCACGACGGACACAGCGACTTGACTTTAATATCATCCCTATCCTCTCTGTAAAAATACCGCTCGAGAAGCTCCTCCTTCGACGTTCCAGGCGGGATATTCTCGACGCGATAAGTCAGCGCCTTAACGCGGTGGTCAGCCATGTCGTCTGTCGTCGGGCACACACACACACTGCACAGCGGGGAATAAAAAACTATATATATGTGTGATGATAAGAGGTAGCTCGCAGCACACCCACCTCTACTTATTCGATTTATTTATATGCACAGACAGGGCCAGCCGGCCAAATCCCAAGCCCAAACACCGCGAACCCGCCGTTGCTCAGCCGCTCCGTCCTCAGCCCTAGGTTGGAACCATGGACCCCGCGATTAGAGTCGGTGGGACATTTATTGTGTGCAGCGACGGGGGCGATTGGACGGCCAAAATGGACCTGTCAGACACGTCATGGTAACCACCCAGCGCGATCCTTCGCGCGGGCTGCGGCGGGATTGCTGCAGAACAAGCATTGTTTCAGGAATTACCGTGTGGGCTATCTTGCGCTTAGTCAATCGTATCAACCAAACCGCGTAGTCTATCTCTGGAAGTATGTTGCCTAGAAATAATCCTCGTCCACTGTTGCCCCATCCCATGGAGTTGTTGTCCTTCCAGAACCGCTGACGCGCAAAATTACGCTCCGGCCCGCTGCCACATGTCTTGGGTGTGGACGCACAACATTAGCTCACAACAATGGGTCGGGTCAGGTCAGGGTCACCAGTCACGGTTCCTTCTTTCGAGCGAAGGAAGGAACGAAGATCTTGGATCGCAATCAAATTCCACAAATGCTACGGAACGCCTCCTCGCCACCCATCCAAACGACCCAGCAGCAGTATAGCGAAAGTTCAGCACAAGGCCTTCCCAAAACAACAACAATTATCTACGTCGCCCCAACCGACAACAGGATATCGAACCCCCCCCCCCCCCCCCCCCCCCCCCCCCCGCCTCCTCCCCCTCAAACACGCCGACAAGGTCAGGCCCCTAATGTTATATCGCACTCCCAGTATATTCACAAACTTATAAAAAGAGACGCAAAAAACAAGCCCCACCCAACAACAACAACCCCCCCCCGGGACGCGCCGGACCGTTCTCCGGCCCGTCCCCTAAAAACGCCGAAAACCTCCAAATGCACGCGTTGCGTTGGTTTGCATGCTTTAAAACAAAATCGTGAACAAAGGAAAGGATCGCCGTGCTAAACTAATGAATGCTTTGAACGCCGGCTGGATTTACGTGAATTTGGTTTTTTTGGCTCAAAATACTGGGATATCATCGCTCGCTGCCTTTCTGCCACCCGTTCATGTACGCCATTAGCCCCATGCCGAGAAGAACGACACCGATCATTGATGCGTAGGGAGCTGAGTGTTCGAGGAGCCGGTGGTCTTGGCCGTTGGGGTGATGTTGTAGAGCGGTGGCGGGTTGGTTCTCGGGAGGTTTGGTGATGTGTGGCGTTGATATGGTGCCGTTTTGGCCAATATCTTTCGTCGCCAGACGTAGATCGTCCACCTCCTTGTCTGCCCCAGTAGTCGACGAGGCAGCTACATTCGAGGCAGCCAGCGCTGCCTTGGCACACTCGGCCGTCTCTCGTCTTGCCTGGTCATCGGCTCTGATCTTCTCAACCATCTCTGCCAATGACTTCCTCCCATCATCTCTCTCTGTCTCTGCCGTATCTGCACGGTGTCGGTAGGTCTCCATTTGCAACTTCATTTCCCTCATTTCAACCATCATCAGTTCCAGCTTCTCCTGTAAGGTATTCGTAGATGCATCCACATTTTCAGCGTTCAAGATACTCGACTTGTCCTCATCTGCGGCTGTAGATGCCAGACCCACAACTTCTGGCGTGACTTCTTTCGGTGGTTCAAACGCCTCTTCAACTATAGAGCCGCCCTTGGCAAACCCATTCACATGTATCCTAGTTGATTCTTCTTCGAGCCTCTTCGCCAGTTCTTCAGCAGCTTGCCTTGCCTCTCGCTCTTCGTGAAGCATCTTTTCTAGCGTACGCATCCGCTCACTTTGCTCGTCAATCTCTCTCTTCGCCGATTCTAACGATTCTATGAGCGCAATGATTTGGCTGGAGGATTCTTTGACGGGAGACGCTGACGTTGCAGATCGTGGCCGTTCTGTATTCGAGCGCTTCAAAGACATCTCAGATGTCTGTACCCGAGGCGCATCGGGCTTCTCTGGAAGAGGCTGCTGGGGCGGTGGTGCAGGCGGGTCGCTGAAGCGCGGCTTCGCATCGATCTTGAACGAAACGCCATTTGGCTGAAGGGACTTAATGGGCTCTTCCGGCTTTTCTTCTTCCTTGAATAACTGCTGCGAAACCAAGGTGTCCAAGAACAATTCCGTGCGAGATAGATCGTTATTCTGTAGTTTAGCTTTCCTCATCTCATTCTGAATATTGATTAGCTTGTATCTAACAATAGTAGGAGCGTACCCACTGTTAGTTTTTTCATTATCTGCTCGGTCGTTACGGGCGTTAACCAGAAGTTCATTGGGCGTTGTGCGGCTTGCATTATTCCCGGGCCTGGTGCACGCCCATTGTTCAGAATCGATCCTTGACTGTTTGTTCTGCCCCGTATCATTCCATTCTGCGAGGGAAGCATGAGGACTCCATTTGCAGGATCTAGATCGCCGAAGTTCATATCGAGGACATTATTTGTAGCGCCCAGAAAGCCAGCGTGCTCAACCTTTGCCGCAACTTTGTGATGAACGACCGTCTTTTGATCTTCGCTCACGATATCGATTCCCAACTCTAGATGATCTTGAGTCTGGAGCTCATGGGGTTCCGAGTCTCTGTTCTCGGGCGATAGCCGTGCACCATTGACAAACGTGCCGTTCGAAGACCTGATATCACGAATCCAGACCTTGCCGTTTCTATCTGCCCAAATCTCTGCATGCTGCCTTGATAGGACCTTGGAGTCGAAGAATCCATTGGTAGCGGTCGGTGACGATTTCGCATTTGTCTGTCGGCCAATACGTAAATTATCTGGGTAATAGGGAACAGTGATTGTTTTGCGTTCAAACGTCCCATTCATCGACAAAAGGTATAATACTGGGTTCCCATCATTGGGCGGTGCACCTGCCCGGGCTCCATTCTGTTGTTGAGACGGGTTTTGGAGGTTTGAAGGGACCACCGAGTGTTGTTGCTGCTGCATCGACGATATGGACGACGCAGCAGAGGCTCCATTCGGAGCGAGTATCGACTGAGGACGCGCCGATGTGACTCCCGATACCGGTTCCGACTTGCTCACCGGCCACGGTCCAGTTCTCTGTGACTTTTTCCGCGTCCCCGCCGCCGTGCTCGACCACGTACCGGCGTCACTCACGGGCGTCAAGGTTCCGGCCGATTGCTGGGAGGTATTCGACATTGTCGACGTGCCCGAGGACGAGGTCGACGAGTTAGAGGAGAGGGAGGATGAAGAATTGGCGCGCTGTACACTCTTTCGTGGCATGAACATCCGAGCGACTTCGTCGGGGTTCATAGAATTGAGGGCTCCTTGACCATTAGAACTCCATTGCGTCCGATTGAGTGGTTGCTGGAAACTCGGTGGGTTCGCAACTGCCGTCATCTGTGCTCCTAGAGAGAGAGTGGACGGGCAGGTGTATCCTAGGTGAAGATTCCTCCGGCGCGTTGTCGTGTGACCACAGTCCTTCTCATTCGCGTCGTTCTCGGGGACCCTGCAACCTCGGATTTGAGCTCAGGTGCGGTGATATACAAATCTGGTCTTGGATACTGTGGTATACGACTTCGATATAGGCTTCTAGCAGCGATAGGAAGGCACGAGATGAGGTTATTCGAGGGAGCTTCGCCTTGGTCAGCCAGGGGGGGCTATCGTGCGACGACAACGACGAGCGGGTGGCGAAGGTCGAGATGAAGTCGATAGCGTGTTGTGCACAATTCGACGAAGTCAGTGCGAGGATTGAGCGGCGTCTTCTAGCAGCAGAGTTGTCGCTGGGGGGTTGTTGTCGATGGATATTTATTTGTCTGATGTACGGGAGTAGTGTCGCTCCACTTGTTCACACTGTGAGGAGGTTCGCCAAGACTGTTGGTAGGCGACCAAAGCTGTAGAACAAGTACCTGCACGGCAAGTACTGCACAAAGACATACGTGTGATTAATTTCTCATGTTATGCGACTAGGTTGTTCGCGCTTCAGGTATATGAAAATAGCTTCAGCTCTGCATTTTAAATATATAACTTACACATTTACATATTTACGTATTTACGTGAATAGGACTTAAAAATTTGTTTAGGGGTTTACTACCGTTAGTTAGAGCAACTACGGAGTACAAACCACCAAAGTTCATCGTAGTTGGCGCTTACGGGCAGAAGGAAAAGCGCATCAGTTGTCTGAATGGTGTACCGTAGAGTAATAAGGTCTGGAAAGCCGTACAAACTCAGCACAAGCGCAGAAAGCGCAGACCTCATAATGGCCCGAGCGTTTTGGGGATTTACCATGGACTGTACCAGACTGTACCCGGACCATGTACCCTCCCGCTCACCCCACCAAAATTCTATCCCGTCGTGGACCAATGAATCAGGCTCCAGCGATATAATATTTATGATTTCGGAGTGTTTGAAGCCTTGACACTCCGCCCAAAAGGATTGAGGCTATCACAACAGCCTCACCTCTTTTCTCTTATATATAACTCGAACTTCCGCGCCTTTACTTCAAAAGCAAACAACCTCGCCTCCCTCACCCCCTCTCAAACGACCCCGACGTGGTCCTCACCGCAAAAATGGGCCAAGACTCCTCCCACGAGCTTATCGACTCGGCCACGCCTTCCAAAACCCTTCAAGACCGCACCATCAGCTCCGTCGCCTCATACCTCCAATCCGGCAAAGTCAAGCGCGTCGTCGTCCTCACCGGCGCCGGCATCTCCACCAGCGCCGGGATTCCCGACTTCCGCTCCCCCACCACAGGGTTGTACTCCAACCTCGCGCGGCTGAACCTCCCTTACCCCGAAGCCGTCTTCGACATCTCCTTCTTCCGCGAGAACCCCGCGCCGTTTTATATGCTGGCTCAGGAGCTATATCCGGGGAAATACAAACCGACGGTGGCGCATGCGTTTATTGCGTTACTGGCGAGGAAGGGGAAGTTGCATATGCTGTTTACGCAGAATATTGATTGTCTCGAGCGCGCGGCGGGGGTGCCGCCAGAGAAGGTGGTGGAGGCGCATGGCAGCTTCGCGTCGCAGCGGTGCATCGATTGTAAAACCGAGTACCCTGACGAATTCATGCGGGAGTTTGTGAGGGCGGGGGATATACCGTATTGCGAGGACGAAGCGTGCGGTGGGCTTGTTAAGCCGGATATCACATTTTTTGGGGAGGCGCTGCCGCAGAGGTTTCATATGAATACGCACGTACCGTCGCAGGCGGATTTGATGATTATTATTGGGACGAGTCTGAGCGTTCACCCGTTTGCTTCGTTGCCGGATATGGCGCTGGAGGGGACACCGAGGGTTTTGCTGAATATGGAGAGGGTGGGGACACTGGGGAGCAGACCTGATGACGTTCTGTTGCTTGGGGACTGCGATAGCCAGGTCCGGCGGTTGGCAGATGAGTTGGGCTGGAGGGATGAGCTGGAAGAACTTTATAAGGAGGTTGGTGGACCTGATGCAGGGAGGGAGCCTGCGACGCCTAGTGCTAAGCAGGAGGTGCTGGAGGACGAGATTGAGAAGTTGACGGCAGAGGTTGATCAAGCTCTGAAGCTCTCGAATGGACATAAGAGCGTTGATCACGCGCTGAAGATCTCGGATGGACATAAGAATTGGTTAGAGAAGCACCTGGCTGAGAAAGTGGCTGCTGGACCTGCTGAGGCGGAGGTGTTACCGGCGGGTGAAGAAAAAACACAGAGACAAGACATTCAGAAGTCGGGCGTAGAGTACCCGGCACCGGAAGGGGGTAGTGAACAGGTCTCGGAAGATGGTAAAACTGGCGACACAGCGGGAATAAGTTCCACAGTGGCAGAGTCAGACATTCACATGGGGGAAGAAGAATCTTCGGTATCGAAAGAAACAGAGAATAATGCCACCACGTCGAGTACACCAGTACAAACTAAAGAGAAGACGGCAGAATCGACGGAGCCTCAAGTAGACGATGCTCATCCCATACCGCCTGGTTCAGAGCCTTCTACATAATGAAGCTGTCTCAGCTGCTGGCACCTATAGAACTCCGGAACCCTTCTGTGAAGCATATATAACATCTGAAGCAACCATCATTGCTTAAAGGCCCGGCGTAAGTATTCACGGGCTTATATACATAGACCAAAATACAGAATACCAGTCCAGCCTCCCCACTCGTAAGTCTACAAAAGTTTTATATCAATAAATCAGCGCGGCCATATACAAGCCCATATACAAATACAGTGCAGTACAATTAACGACCCAGCTCCAAACCTGCCTCCCCATAGAGCCTAGCAAGACCCCATATCTTCCAATATATGCAAATCCCCTAATTATTTAGCAAATGTGGTGACCCGTAGTGCATCGCCATAAAAAACCCCCAAGGCGCGAGCCTCGCAACCAACAAACCGCGTCCACCTACAAATGCATCGGCGAAACGACAGCATCGTAGAAGAAAAAAGAAGTAATAGTATAAAAACACCCGCACATAAGCAGGGACGGCGCTCAACCTATCCACCAACGCCAATACGCCTCGCTGAACACCCACCACCACCAGCAACCACCCCCGCGCGCGCTCCCCTCACATAACCACACACTTCGAGTCATCCTTCCCCCCCACCCCCTTCACCGAAAGCGCCACCCTCGCCGCCTCCGTAAACGCCTCATTAACGCCCCTATTCCTCATAGCCGAGCACTCCAGATACCTAAGCGCACCAATGCGCCTCGCGACCTCAAGACCCTGCTGGTAGGTGATACACTCCTTCTTCGCACCACCCCCCCTGCCATCCGCTCCGCCGCCGCCGACGACTGCGGTTTGATCGTCCTCAGCAGCAGCATCATCATTCTCGCGAAGATCGCATTTCAGCGCAACCAAGACGAGTTTCACGCCCGGACAGTTCTCGGCGATTTCTCCAACCCATTTGGATTCGATGTTCTCGAGGGAGTCGGCGGATTCGACGCTGAAACAGAGCATTATTGCGTGCGTGTCGTCGTAGGAGAGGGAGCGGAGACGGTCGAATTCTTCTTGGCCCGCGGTGTCCCAGAGGGAGAGCTCGATGTGGACGTTGTCTACAAAGATGTCTGGAGGGGGGGGGGGGGGGTGGGGGGGGGGGGGGGTTAGCTGGGTGTGTTTGTGAGGGGGGGATGATGGGGGTGAGTGGTGGTGGTGGTGTGCTTACCGTGGACGTAGTTCTCGAAGACTGTTGGTTCGTAGACTGTTGGGAAGTATCTGTGGTGTGGGTGTTAACTCCTATTGTGCCCATTGTGGTGATTTGCACATGCAGATTTCTTACCCTCGCGTGAAGACATTTAGCAGCGAGGTCTTGCCGCTTGCGCCGTCGCCCCTGGGATCTGGTCAGTATTCCGGAGACGAGCGCATGATGGCGAGGATTGGAGTCGCGCAATGGATTGATTCGTGTTAACGTACAGGAGGACCAGCTTGCGCTGGGTGGTCTTGCTTCCGCCGCAGAGCTGCATGGTGGTGGTGGTGGTCGATTGAGTGGTCTAAAGGAGGGTCGGTCCGAGGCTGATCGTGACGAGCACGATGAGATGGGGTTTGGGTATATCCTTTTGGGATAGGATATAAGAGTATTGTCTGTGTTGACAGTGTTGTTGATTGTGTTGTTGACAGTAGAGGGAAGTGTGTATGTGAGATTGAATCGATGCAAGCGTGGTGGAGGAGGTGGTCGCATAGAGATTACGGCGGTCCCATTGAAGGGATATGGTTACGTAGTATACTTTTGTTACTTTGGTACAGTACGGCAGATACAGTACATTTCGTTAGGCGAGAACGTGGAGATTGAGTGAGTGACAGGAGGAGTCGGGGCGGGCCAATTGAGCCGGCAATGACAATGACAGCCGAGTTGGAGATCCACAGAAAAGACAACACGGACAACAACACAGACAACAACACAGCAGAGGAGCCAGGGTGTACAATGACAGCGAAATTCTGTGATTTTTTATATCATATTCGTGGCATCAACAACAGCAAATTGTGAGATGTAAGGAGGAGGAAATGTAAGGGTTTGCTAGTAGAAGGGAAAGTGCATCTGTGTATCTGTCTATCTGTCTGCTAGTTATGTGATATATCAGCTCCCCGAACTACCAAAACAACTGGTGCCAAAATCCACATCCACAGCTACTACTCGATCAGGCTCTCCACATCTGCGCCGTACCTTGCAGCAAGCAAACTCCTCTCTCGCGGCAATTAAAATTGATTGGAGGATAGATTCACGGTCTAGTGGGATCAAAATCCAGCGGGGTAAAATATATATTGGATGTTGCGGAGTTGTTTGCAAATCATCGTCATCGCCAGTTACTCAAATACAGCACAGCACGTACGGGGTACTGTACTGTACTGTGCTGTGCTGTGCTGTACATCTAGGCCTCAGACGCACAGCATGGGTGCACACGTGGCTGATGATCTACGCATGGTGATTGTTTGTTCCTTGTTCGAATGATTTGATTCTGGATGTTTTGTTTTTGCAGTGTGTGTATATGGATTTGGCTACCTACGACAAATGATCTGCCGGTAGTTATGTGCCATTTGCGTATATATAAATATACCGCAGGAGTGACAGTTCATGGACTCCTCCCAAAATTACAATAGGGCAAAGGTCAGAAGTTCCCTGCGGCCTTCTCTAATCATCCCGCTGAAGTCCCTGCCGCCCTCTCCCAATCCGATCAGCGAGCCCCATACTCCCCACCTTCTGATGCATCCCATTCACAAAATCCGCCTTATCGCTATACCTCGCCGACCTCACCCTAGCCGCCTCATCCGCATCACGATCGCTCCTCTCCTTCTCCGCCAGTGCAGCAAGCCGCTTCTCGCGGTCCTGGTCCAGCGCCGATGCGTCCTCCTGCATGGCTGCGAGTTTCCGTTGCCTCTCCGCCTCCCGCTCCTCGAGAGTCGGACCAGGTGCAGCGTTCCGTGGTCGATCATCGCCTCGAAATGAGGGCCTTGGGGTTTGCCCGGCGTTGTAGCCCGTTCTTGGTCTGTCTCCGTTTCGTCCCGTTGCATTGCCATCGGGCCGCGAATCTCTGTCTCTGTAGGTATCCCGACGAGGTTGTTGGGTAGGGTACCCCTTTGGTCCCGACCGTTCGCGGGAATAAGATCTCCGACGCGGGGATACGGATAACCTGCGAGAGGGCGAAGGACGGCGGTCTCGAGCAGTTACCTCTCGTCTCGCTTCTCCCACAGGTGGTGTTGGTGATCGTGAACTCCGTCTCCTTCGAGGGGAAGGTGACCGTGAATACCGCCCTCTTCGAGGTGACACTGATCTCTGGCGCCGCCTTCGAGGCGACTCGTCTCTTGCATCACGCTTCTCTCCACCTCTAGCACTCTCGCGCTCAGGGGATCGGGACCTTGAATCCGGCGTCCTCGATCGCGACCGCCTCCTGCTCTGACGATGTCTACTACTCCTCCCATCCCTCTCAGAATCATCCACCCGTCTGCGCTTATGTCTCCTATCATCCGACGCATCGTCGTGGTGACGTCTGTGGTGATGCCTGTGTTTCCTCTCCTTCGATTTCTCCTTCCCCTCGGGCTCCCCGCCAATGACTGCTAGTAGTTGTTTCCGCTTGATGGGGTCGTTCATCATCGCTTCGTATGCAGCTTGTTCCTGCCTCTTGATCGCTAGCATCGGATCTTCCCTCACTTTCGCCGCGGTGTCCTTCAGAGTATTTGCCTTCTGCAAGGCCATAAAGCTGTCCTCCGAAGCCTGCTTCTCGAGCTTTTTGTGATCATTGCCCTTAATCAGAGTATCTATGCGCCTCTTCCCCAGAAGGTATCCCTCCATCTCCTCCGTAGTACCAGACTGCCCATTCGATGGCCCCTGGTACATCCAGTCGACTCTGTCGACACGCTTTCGGCTCCCTGCTGCTTCGAGTTTTTGCTGAATCTCCTCCTTGGCTCGCTCCTCCTTCAGTTCTTTGATTCGAAGCTCGGTTTTCTTGCGCTCGTCTAGGGCTTTCTTTTCTTCTTCCCATACTTTTTTCTGGTTGCTCATGAGCACGGGGTGCCATGACTTCTTCAAATTGAGGTCGCCACCCATCTTGGCGGTGTTGTCGGATTAGCACCTCGTATGTGTTATAATGGAAGTAATAATCCTCCAAAGCTGGTCCTGTGAAGCAGTGCTGGTAATCGCTGGCGCAGGATAGGTCAACTTCTTGCTGTTGTTGGAGGGCGGAGGCAACGAGAGTTGGGATGCGATCCATAAACCGGAAGGCTGAGACCGCTCCACAAATATCGCGAGGCGGAAACTTTGGGGTCATGCGCTAGTACATTTTAGGCGATAACCAATCGATAGCGACCAACCTGTGAGGTAGCCTTACGACCTCTCTCACGAAACAACCAAACAACCCACTCGACACCGCTCATAACCCCAAGTTCATATCTACACCATAGACATTACTCACTGAAGCTCTATATCACATAGGAGCGTGTTTCGCCCCCGTATCCAAAATGTCCGACGATGGCGACGACTTCATGCAAGATTCAGATGCGGAGGAGTAAGTGACGAAGCTATGCCCCTCCGCAAGCTCCGGAATCAACTGACATTCTTAGATATGACTTCGAATACGAGGATGATGGAGAGGAAGAGGACGGAGACGTCGATATCGAAAACAAATATTATAATGCGAAGCAGATGAAATCCGAATATCCAGCAGAGGCGATCGAGGAGTTTCTGGAGGTGCCCAAGCTGGAGCAGGAGAAGGGAGAGTGGGGGTTTAAAGGACTTAAACAGGCTATCAAGCTCGAGTTTAAGACTGGGAAATATGACGAGGTATGTTATTGCTATTATTTTATTAGACCATGTGGGTTCTATGGAGCTCTGCTAACTCTTATGAAGGCCGTCGAGCACTACAAGGAGCTCCTCACATACGTCAAGTCAGCCGTTACGAGGAATTACTCCGAGAAATCAATAAATAACATGCTCGACTACATCGAGAAAGGCTCCGACGACCCCCAAGCCCGGAAATGCATGGAGGACTTCTACTCCCAAACGCTCGAGTCATTCCAGAGCACCAACAACGAAAGGCTATGGCTAAAGACAAATATCAAGCTCGCAAAGCTCTTCCTCGACCAGAAAGATTACACCTCTCTCATGAAGAAGGTGCGGGAGCTTCACAGAGCTTGCGAGAGGGAGGATGGCACGGACGATCCGAATAAAGGCACATACTCGCTAGAGGTCTACGCCATGGAAATCCAGATGTACGCGGACACCAAGAATAATAAGCAGCTGAAGCGCCTGTACGAGAGAGCGCTCAAGGTGCGCTCAGCAGTTCCGCATCCAAAGATTATGGGCATCATCCGAGAATGCGGGGGTAAGATGCACATGAGCGAAGAGAACTGGAAGGACGCACAGAGCGACTTCTTCGAATCGTTCCGCAACTACGACGAAGCCGGATCGCTGCAGAGGATCCAGGTCCTGAAGTATCTCGTCCTCACCACTATGCTGATGAAGTCGGACATCAACCCATTCGAGTCCCAAGAGACGAAGCCGTACAAAGGCGACGCGAGAATCGCAGCCATGACCGATCTAGTGGACGCATATCAGAGGGATGACATCCAAAAATACGAATCCGTCCTCCTCACCAACACCGACCTCCTCGCCGACCCCTTCATCGCCGAAAACATCGACGAAGTAACACGCAACATGCGCACCAAGGCCGTCCTCAAGCTCATCGCGCCATACACCCGCTTCCGCCTCTCCTTCATCTCAAAACAACTCTCCATCTCCATCCCCGAAGTTCAAGACATCCTCGGCTTCCTGATCGTCGATAAGAAGGTGCGCGGACGCATTAATCAGCACGAAGGGACTATGGAAATCGACGACGGCGCTGACGAGGAGCGGTTGTTGGCGATGCGGAAATGGAGCGATGCTGTTACGAGCCTGTATCAGACGGTCTTTAAGGATGGAGAGGGCTTCAAGGCGCCGCCGCCGTCGGATATGGGGGGAGCGGATGAGCAGGCGGAGATGGTGCCGTCGGTGTTGGGGAGGGGGGGGGCGGCGAGAAATACGGGGATGAAGAGGTTGCCGGCTGCGCTTCTGGGACGGGGGGGGAAGGGGGGCGTTTTTGCATGATTGTGGTTTTTGTGGGATGGGGAGGGAGGAAGGGGGGGTGGGGGTGATGAGGGGGTGATGGGGAAGGGGGGACCCCGGCGGAAACCGGAGATCTACACGCGGGCTGGTCGTACAGTAGGCGATTTGAATCGCGATAGGGGGAGGGGCGGGGTGGGGGGAGGAGAGGGGGGGAGGTGGAGGGGCAGTTCTAGACCTAGCCCGCCCGCCCTGAGGAGGCCAGGCAAGCTGACGAACTCTAACGACCTGACTGGCAGCGAGCGAGCGAGCGAGCGAGCGAGCGAGCGCATTAGCCCGGCGTTTCAGTTGCGGGGATAGTTTGCATGTCTAGCATTTCAGCAGGCCAAAAGAATAAATGTCTTAAAAGAAAGGGAAGGAAGGATATGTGCCAAGACCTCATTGATCGTTTCCGTCGGCGCGCGCTAAGTGGGTGATGTGTTGATATTGTTCCAGGGGGCTTGGTGGGCGTTCGTTCGTTCGAGACATACTAAGTAGATGATTGAGGAGTTGCACCCCGTACCGCAGCACAGACAGCTAGGTCTAGTTCGCATCCTCCCCTTCCCCCTTCCCCGCTACTACCGAAGTAATGTAGGGTTTCTATGGCGCGCGGGCTGGGCTGCTGCTGGTGGTTGGTGGAGGTGGTGGGTGTGGTGCATACTGGCTGGGTTTACTAGTGGCGGATGAAGCCGTGAGAGGGAAGGGGGGGGTGGACGGAGCTTTGACTGATAAAAGTAGGAGACTAACTAACTAGCTAACTACAGTACCACGGTCTCGTACGAATATTTGTGGCATGGTACTGTAGCTGTCAAGCGGGGACGGACGTGGAGCTTGCCCCTTCCTTCCTTGCCGGCAGCGGGACAGAGTGGTACGGGGTGCGATAATGCGTGCCGTGGGTGCCGTGATGCCGTGGATGCCGCGGATGCTGGTATGGTATGGTATGGTATGGTATGGTATGGAACGAACTATCGAGTGTAGGCCGTGGACTATCGAACTATGGTGTTGGTGTTTTCTTGGGGGATTAGTGATGAGAGTGAGACATCGTCATCATCATCATCGTCGATCGGTTTTCACCTACTAACTACCAACTACTACTACAGTACTACTGCTACTACGGCTGATACTACTGCTACTACTACGGCTGAACAGATAAGACTACCACCTCCTACGGCTTACTGTGTACATTAGCCCTCCCTCCCGGTGCCCCGTACACCTGGTCTAGCTCCTGCCCATAGCTCCGCGCGCGCAGGGGACGCAGCTAGGTAGGTAGGTAGCTAGTGCTCGGATGCAGCCGCTACTTCTATAGCTTTCTTAAGTAGTGTGCGGGCTGGTTTGTAGCGCGCGCGCGTAGGAGAGAGAGTGAGGGAGGGATACTTGTAATAGAAAAATGGACGTGTGACGGGGGGTGGTTTTGAGGGACTTAACTTGCAAGCTGCAATGACTGCATGGGGAGGGGATATATAGTATATGAATATACATACATATACGATCCGGCCAACGGCGTATGTATGTAAGTACAGCGATTAATTCACAAGGTGCCGCCGCCCGCCGCCCGCCCAGTTTCCCCCCCCCTTAGCGAGGCACAGGCACACAGTCCACAGCTCCCTCGCCCGCCAAGCAACCCCCAAGGATCCGCAGCGAGCGCACGCCCGAGCGCACGCACAGTCCCCCCCACCCGAGGTCGCCATGGATGTGTGCGGCGATGGACGGGGTAGATCTCGAACAGCGAGGGGGAGCTCGGTAGCCCGACTTCTTTTTCATGCAAACTGCGAGTTCGGAAGGGGGGGGGTAGCTTGGTGGCCTCAACAATATCGCTGCCGTGCCCGTGCGTCCCGTTCATGATTGATGCTGGCGGGAGCTTACTGCCGACCGGCCACTATGAACTTCTCCCCTCCCCCCCCCCTTCTCCGCTCAACCCCCTATCCATGCGCCCACAGCTAGTTAGTTCAATACTACCATACCCATAGTGAAGGGATAGCACAGGCGCCGAAGATCAGATCCCCATTTGAGCTCGAGCGATGCCGGTGATTCGTCGCAACGACACGAGGCAGGGCGGGCTTCAATGCAGGGAAGCAGGCCCCGGGGATGGGAGGGTGTTTGGATTGGCGAGTACGTGCGCCGCGATCATGCTCTGCCCTTGTCTAGGGCGCTGTCTGTCGGAGAAGATGAAGGTTGGTTTTTTTTTTTTTTTTTTTTTCCAAGGGAGGAGGGAGATGGCCGCGAGATGGGAATTGGAGGGAGAGAGGGCTGGATGGGGATGATCGGGGGGTGGTGGCATGGAGGAGAGAGAGCTTGATGGACGGGGGGGGGGGCAGCCGGGGGGGGGGGCGGGGTGAGATGCGACAGCCTTGTGGGTGGTTTGGCGTCGAGCGAGCTGTTTAGTCTTGCCCTGGCAGAGGGTGTACCATGAATCGGCTCGCCTTTGTGTGTGGGCAGACAGGGTAAGCAATCGGCGGTTGTTTGGCGAAGTGCTTAACGACTATTATTGTTGGTTGCTGCCATTTGCTGCCATTTGCTGCCATTTGCTGCTCCATGCGACCTCCTCCTCGATTATGTACACCCATGTCAGCCCGTCCAAGCAGTCCTGGCAGGTTTAGATAGTCCAGACACACTCCAAGGGTAACTCTGTCTTGCCTGCTTGCCTGCTTGCCTGCTTGCCTGCTTGCCTGCTTGCCTGCTTGCCTGCTTGCCTGCTTGCCTGCTTGCCTGCTTGCTTGCTTGCTTGCTTGCCTGCCTGCTCCATGCAGCAGCTTCCCGCCCCATCATCCCTTTCCTCGCGCATCTCTAGACGGTTCATTATATGCGAGCATCCGAAGCCGAGTAAGACAGGAAAAAAGGCACGAACACCTACCATTATCAGGACTGGCCGCTCGCGCGAGGAACCGGGCCGGGGAGCTGGATTGGTCAGAACAAAGGTGGTGGTATGTGTATGTGTTAGGGGGATGTACATTTTTTGTGTTGCGGTGGTGGTGGTGGTGGTGGTGGTGCATGAAGGTGGGGTAGTAGAGCGTCGTCCGTCGTCAAGGGAGGATATGCCAGGGGGGGGAGAGAGTTGGGGGGGGGGGGAACCATAGATCCTGGGACTAAAAAGGGCCTTCAGTCAGACATAGGTCTCAGAGGAAAACAAGTACTGTACCTACCTTCTGTTTTGCCCGCTATTTCCACCATTCCTGGACTATGTTTAGTAGTTTTGAAGCCAAGTGGAGGCCGGAGTGGAGTAGTAGCCGCGCGGTACGGCTCAGGTCTGTTGGACATTTGTCTCAGCAAGAAAAGTGTTGGTTGGAAGTGACATTTGTTGGATTTATAAAGTGGATGAGGTTGACGATGGTGGAGATGCAGAGGTGGGAGGATGGTGGTGGGTAGATCGATCGTACAAGGGCCATTATGCTCTGCTCCCTCCCTCAAATCATTTGCATTATAATTGTAAGTTATGTGTAAGTACCGTGTAGTATAGTATTGTACTGTATAGTACATAGAGTAGAGTAATGGATGGTGCATACTGCATAATGCATACTGCATACTGCATACCCTGTATCGGAGACATCTCCAAGCTGAGACAGTGTGCCCCTTCCTTTCTCCGCGCGCGCGCCCTTCTTTCCCCTCACCTGTCCCCATATCCATATCCATATCCATATCCATATCCATATCCATATCCATACCCATAATCCCGTAGTCCATAATCATACATACACACATACATACAC
>KV459567.1:12927-47481 GCA_001662645.1 Pseudogymnoascus sp. 03VT05 | reverse complement strand
GTATCTGTTCTTAAGGATACAACAGACGAGATCGTTACGTTCCTAGAGCTTACAGGCAGTGTTAGTACACATGTTGCATGTAAAGGACTCGTTAGGGAACAACAGAGTCCTAGGGACACAGGCCATACTTATAGGATTCGAGACGAACTCCTAGGGGGGAAGGAGCGAGTGTTACGGCAGAACAGGAAGGCTAGCCAACTATAGGAGGGAAAGGGAGGAGGTTGCATAAGACTGACCCTAGTGCCTAGAGGGGCAGCAGAAGATATTAGTTCTAAGCGCATCACATGACGGACTCTACAGACTATGTGAGAGTCCTAGCAGTCTAGGACTCTACGGACTATGTAGGAGTCCTAGCAGTCCAGGACTCTAGGGACTCGAGTGAGTTCCTTAGAGTCCATTTAGCACGACGCCACTATATAAGCAGGTAGTTAGTTCTTAGATAGGAGCTTTGTGCTCAACTCAATACAGTATTTGTTATATACTAGTAACGTGTTTTACGAAAGCCTTTGTGTCTGATCCCCTGCCTCCTCTGTTAAGTTAAACTAACGAAACCTCTATAAGTCTTATACGTTTAAGACCCAGCGTTACATCTAGGTCTTTCTATGCTTATTAAAATGCTAAATCTAATCTATACCTCTCTCGTTTATAGTCTAGCCATTTTCTATAATAGTAATTACCTAATCACTTAGAAATCCACTGTTCTTATACTAAGATGTAAGGTGATTTTTACCTATAATAATAATAAACGGCAGCACTATCTAGCCTTAGGAGTTAACGCCCTAGATTACTATAACGTATTCCTAATTACTAGGCTGCACCTTCTTTGCTTATACACGCCTATCTAAGCTTATTATAACCATAGTAGTAGAGATAACGCCTATTATAAACCTAGTCTTATTAAAGTTATAGATATCTACGTTATAGATGCTATATTTTGAAATTATATTATGCATAAGCTTAAACTAAGCATGGATAACTTCTAGGTCCTTACATTTAGCCCTCTAATAGTCATATTTATGCTAGAAGTGTGTCTAGAGCTCTATGTAGTGTTTTATAAAGTTTAAAGCCTAACGCGACCTAACGCGTAGCGCGTTATGTGCTATAAGTAGTTGATTTGCCATATCTTTAATAATAGACATCTGTAGAGGAAATCCTTTAGCAGATAGGTTAAGTATGTGTTAAAGAAGGACTAATTCCTCTAGGTTAGTTAATTTCTATGAATTAGCTATAATATCACGTCGTGATTGTTAACTAGCGCGTCGGTAACGTAGCGTTGCTTTAGGGACACAATAGGTCTTTGCTATAGACCTAACGCTTTCATCTTTCTGATTTTCAATAGCTTTAAGTGCAAGGATAGTCCTAGTCTTAATTGAAGAAGATTTCATGCTTTGTTGTAGAGAAAATTAAAATTGAATGTGTAGGGGTCACGTTACGGTGTGAAGTGCGCCGCTCGCTTGGTTGCGCCGCTCGCTATACATGTACGTTATATTATTATATTATTACATTACATGCGCTGCTTATGTGATGCGCTCGCTTATAACTTAAAGTAAATTTTATATTTACCCCGGGTTTAATACTTTACCGGGCTTCCGGAGCTGTGCCGGACTTCCTGTACCATGATACTGGATGCGTTCGGAATCCCTGTACCTCCGTGACTTGGCTGCGGTATAACTGTATGTATATGCCGGAATCCCTATGCCGCCGCTGTCAGATTATGTTGCATTCTCTGTCAACTTCAGACCTTGCGCCCGTACTCCGGTTGGAAGCCAGCACTGGCGAATTTACGAAACGGATGTATGTGGACTTGAAGTAGTATTTAAGGAGGGGTGGTTCCCCAGCCTATGCCTCAATATCCAACTCAACCTCGCATCATTTATCATTGCAAACCTAAACAGTGCGTCTAAATTGCAAATCTAAACAAAGTCGCTACTTCATCATGCTCGTTCTTATTGCCGGAATTACTGGAAGCCTTGGCAAGCGCCTTGCTGCAATTGCCATTTCAAGAGGACTTTCTGTCCGTGGCTTAGGCCGCAGCCCCGACAGCCTTGGTCCTGAAATATCAGAACATCTTGAATCTTTTGTCAAGAGCGACTCATACTATGACGTGCCAGCTCTCGAGAAAGCCGTCGCCGGAGTTGATGCAGTGATCAATGCCTATGCTCCGATCCCTGTGCTGGATCTAGACGGTCACCTTCTTCTCATTCGCGCCGCCGAGCGGGCTCAAATCAAGATATTCATCGCCTCCTCCTGGAGCCGCGACTGGACCAATATCAAGTTCAACGATTTCGAGCACTACAACAACCATCTTGCTTTCGAGCATCAAATCGCGACGACCAGCACCATCCGCCCGGTCTACATACTTACCGATATCTTCATGGACCTTTTATTCACGATTTACGGACCTGGAGGTTTTGATACGAGCGGCGACAGGCCGCGCATGCGCTACTGGGGCAATGAGAACATCAACAGCAAATGGCCTTGGAGCACCCAAGACGATGCTGCGTCGCGCACAATTGATATTTTGCTACATGGCGACGGAGTCCAGGCTGGGAAAGGCGACTTTTTCAAAATTCGCTCTGGAGTAACGACGATCGAGGAGCTCGCGGCGGTCCACGAGAAAGTCTTCGAGGTTAAAGTCGACGTTACTCGCGCGGGTAGCGTGGATGATCTCGAGATGGAACTTGCTAGGCTTCGAAAGGAGAAAGGCAGGACTGGGTATGGCGAATACATGTCTGAAGCTGCAGCATTGATTGCAAGCAAGGGATTGTGGGAAAACAGGGACGTCACTGTCCTAGATCAGTTTAAGAAATCCCCAACGCTTGAGGAACACTTCACGGAAGTGAAAAACAAGGCTTGATATTCCAACGGGGTTATGGTAGTTAGGCGTCGGGGGCAGCGCTAGATGCGGAACGTTCATATTATTAGCCTACAGAATTAGAACTTGTTTACAATTATTTTTCCTCCGTCGTGGATTTGTACTCGAATTACAGTATAGATATATATACTATACTTTCCCTAAAGCACATAAATCAACGGGAAATAGCTCACAACTGCGCTGTGATGCTACCTGGGACGGCGAGGTCGATACTCGCGTGTTTCGTTAGAAGGTCACCTCATGTACTAGCTGGTGTGGCTAGGATTTAATTCACGCCACATCTCGAGACTGATGAAACTGCACTTTCTGAATATAGAATAACCTCAAGTCCCGCATAGATTTTTCAGATAGATCTAGGTGGTCTTTATCGCCCGAGTTACTATTTTGGCAGCGCAAATTACTTATGATTACTTTATTCTCACATATGAAACTACAATAGCGACATGCTCCATGTACTTTATTATATTAAATATGCACTCAGAATTATATGGGCCGACCTATGTCAGTTACTGTGAGTGGATCTCTAATTTAGCTCCCGCTGTCATGATCTGACTTTAGGCCCAGACTTAATTTTGGCACCAAGACTAGGCACATAGATATCCGATATATGTCAATAAATGGCGTGGCCTGGAACCATGTCTCCAACGACAGCCAACACTGAGCTGGTTGAGACTAAGTTAGGGGCGTACTTACAAAAAATGCTGCCATCGGAAAACATTCGACGGTGGTACGTACGACCACCCTTCCAACGCGAACAGTAAAAGTAAACGTATCCTTGAAATCAAAAATATACCTTTCACATCAATCATTAAATATCAATATTCTGCAGATTTATCTTCGGACTTGGATAAAACAGGCCTTGAGATACCTATCAGAGCCATCCGCATACCATATTGAGACATGAGCACCAACAGCGCCAAGAAGGGAAGTGGCCACCGTAACAGAGGCCCAAAATGGGACGATGTTAAAAAATGGGAACGAGGAGTTCCTGAAACATCAAGAACACCAGAATCAGGATTTCTTCCTACATGGCAGAATGTGGATATCGATACCACGAACTCCCCTGGTTTTGAACACCCTGGTGTGGCCTCACCTCCCACAGTTCCTCAAGCAAAATCGATCGTTCCACCTTCTGCAGAAGACAGGGCAGTTGCAGAGGCAATAGACGCAATAGAGGATCTCACAACCGACTTTGACGCGACCAGCATCGAGGCAGGTCCCAGTAAGCGGACCCCAAAAGCCACCAAACAGCGAAAGACGCAAACTCCTAAGTTAGAAACCACCGCTGGACCTTCTGAAAAGAAAGAGTCCCAGACCTGGTCTGTTAATGACGGTCCAAGGAACAAATACAATGGCCCGTTTCCAACCGACGATGCTTATGAGAAAACCCCCGCATCGTCCGATTCATCTCTATGGGATGACGACCAGTCATGGAATACCCCAAACTACCTCAGCTTTGATCCAGCAAGGCTCTTAGTATATCGAATGAAACCACAACGTAAAACAATGCGCCAGCGGTTTGCTTCCATGAGGCAGAAGGCCGTTGAGATTGCAAACGACGTGGATTGGGTGAAGGTGAAAGAAGCCATGGGCAGCCTGCGTATCAAAGCCGGCCCGGAAGGTTCTAGGCATAAAGAGAACAATACCGAAAACTCAGGCGCAAGTTCAAAGGAAACATCTGATTTGAGCTTAAGAGGTGGGGCTGGCGATATTTCGAGCTTGAACGGCGGAGGAAATGATATTTTCGGCTTTGGTGGGGGGAGTGATGCGTGTGTGAGTATTTAGCTCATACATTTACTCAATGCAGTGTTCCTCTGACGATACAGTTATAGTGTGCTCAGCTTTCTGCCAGTTTGGGCTCCTCGGTGATTTTTAATTCAAGCAGCGAGTATGCCAAATCACAGAGTTCGTATTGGGCCTTGCAGCAGTCAGAACTCATCCCAACCTGTATTGTTGTGCCGTCGACTGCTTCCGAGGTGTCAGACGCCATCTCCATCATTTCAACCATCGAATCATGCAACTTTGCAATCAAAGGTGCCGGGCACGGAACTGTTGTGGGAGCTGCAAATATTGATGGGGGAGTCAAGTTTGATATGAGCCATCTTAACGAAATCGAGACCAACTCAGAAGGAACTGTCACCAGAATCGGAGCTGGAAGTCAATGGGGAGAGGTGTATGAGTATCTTGACAACAGAGGTCTTTCCGTCGCTGGCGGTCGGAATGGTGATGTTGGCGTAGCTGGTGTGCTCCTCGGAGGTTTGTAAAGAATTAATTTAAAAATCAGCTGATGTCGTCAATTTTATCTAACTGTGAAAAGGCGGCATATCATTTTATGGCCCACGAGTAGGCTGGGCAACCGATAATATTCTGAATGCCGAAGTAAGTTGGTATTTTCAAATGATTTCCGTACCAAAGCTCATGGTTTCAGGTCGTGCTTGCCTCCGGAGAGATTGTCAACGCCAACGCCACCTCCAACCAAGATTTACTGAAAGCTTTGAAGGGAGGGAACAGCAACTTTGGCATCGCGACATCATTTGATCTGTGCACATTTCCCCAGGGAGATATGTGGATTGGTTATCTCGGTCAATCCATCAATAGTCGCGAGGAAGTTTTCCAGGCCATCAGCGACATTGCCTCGAATGCCAATGAGGACCCTTTTGCTGCTTTGGTGGGTGACTTCAAGTTTAATTCCGCCACCAAATCTTGGGTCATGAACCATACCGTGGCATACACAAAGCCAGCTGCCAATCCGCCAATCTTCCAGCCGCTGGTTGGTATTAAGCCCCAATTGAGCAACAACATTGCAATCACAAACATCAGCTCTATTGCTCTGGGGCAGAAGATGGGGGCCAAAGTTGCTTACAACAAGTAAGTAAAAAGCAATTGAATTAGAAAATCCAGACTGACATAAAACAGGAATCACCTGTCTTACACGGGCACATACGGCAACGATGCGGCACTTCTCTCCAAGATCTTCGACATTAGCAATGCCACCGTTCACAAGATTATGCCACAGATCAACGGTGAAATCAAGTGGGTTACAATGATGGAGCCGTTTCCAGCGCTTGTGGACAGCTTTGGAGAAAAGAATGGCGGAAACTCACTCGGACTAAGCGCTGAGACTGGAGATCGCATTGGTAAGTCATCTATTGCGAGATATCACCACATTACTCACACCGCCAACCACAGTGATCCTGCAATTGGCGCAATTCGACGACCATGGCGCGAACGACTTGGTAGACACGGAACTCCACAACATGTTCGACGAGATCGCAAGCGTCGCATCGGAGATGGGACTGCTCCGCCGGTTCCGGTACTTGAATTACGCCGACAAGCAGCAGAACCCTATCGCTTCGTACGGGCCGGAGAATGTGGCGCAATTGCAAGCCACGAGCAAGAAATACGATCCGAAGGGGTTGTTCCAGAGACAGGCGCCTGGCGGATTTAAGCTTGGCATGGAGCAATAGTTTATTTATTGTAAGTTGATGGGAGTCAAGTTTGATAAATGCAGTTATTTATGGCGACGACTCAATTTCATCAAGGAGGCAGATAGTTAAGGGAAGTGATCGGCGGCAATCCTGTTCCAAATACAACTCTATCTTTACTCTCGGCTTTCATAATTGTGCGAAGAACAGGCTACATCACGATATATGCCAGGGCAATAAGGAAATATGGGGATGAGGTCGTTTGACAGAAAATCCGGGGAATGGAAGAAAAGAAGCTTGGCCGCAATCGCTGAGTGGAGGAATAATCCGATCCGTTTCCCCGCCATTCACCATGCTGTTGGTTCGATATTTATTGGTGGATGGAACATCTTCATCCGACCCCTGGAGGTTCTACTATAGTTTGTTAACTGTATTATGTTTGCGCTGTTTGCTACGTTAATTTCAGACACTTCCGCACGACTCAACTCTTCCTGTGATCTAGTAACCATCTCCCGGTCTTGATTTGATAGTGTGACATAAATTAATGATGGAGAGCCAAGCATATCTTTAAAGGACCCCGCAAGCTTGGGAGGCTATGTCGAGAATGCGGGGATTTAGAGAGGAATGCTAAGACGGATAAATATATCAGGACAACAGAGCACTCTTGGAAATATAGCGATTCGTGATCGACGACGGCCGATCTGCTTCAAGAGGTCCGCGTCATCTTTATAAAGAGGAGACATGTCCAACCCTCTTTGCTCTCTCCTTCTGTGCTTCATCCTCTCTCATTCCATTCCACGCCCACTGCCACAGACCTCGTTTCGTCTCATTCTCTGATTAAAGCTTGGCGTATCTTCGGAAACATGAAATTCACACTTGCCCTCGCGGCTAACCTTCTGGTCGGTGCGGCCGTTGCGGCCCCTGGTCCTGCCAAAGACTGTAAGGAGTCGTTTGGCCTTGAGGGATACGCCAAGGAGAACCCGTTCGGCGAGACGACTGGTGGAAAGGGTGGACCAACAACCACTGTCACAGCTGCTGCTGCGCTCGCAACCGCTGTCCAGGTAATAAACATCTTTGGGAAGCGTTCAATCCGTTTTGCATGTATATCTGACTCGAGCAGGGCAAAAATCCTCTCACCATTGTCATTAAGGGTGACTTTGACCTTCCTTCGCGCCTCCTGGTCGGCTCCAACAAGAGCCTTATTGGCCATAGCAAGGGTGCAACTATCACTGGCTCAGGTGTCACTATCAAAGCCGCGGATAATGTGATAATTCAGAACCTGTATATCCACGATATCCTCGACGATGACTGCATTACGATTCACAGCTCAACCAGAGTCTGGGTTGATCACAACGAGTTCTCCTCTGACATCGAGGGCGGACCTGATAAATTTGTATGCTGAACTTCTTTGCCGTGCCAGACCGCATTCCAATTGGCGATGGACAGAAAATTCGGCGGTTTAACGTTCTGAGCAAGGCTAATTGTTGCTTAACAGGACGGTCAGCTTGATATCATACACGCGTCAGACTTCATCACCGTGTCCTGGAACTACTTCCATGACCACTGGAAGGTATGTGCCCCTCCCAGAACTTACTTTCGTACTGTGCCAACACGTTCTAGTCATCTCTCGTCGGCAACAGCGACGCCTATGGCGATGAGGACACTGGACATCTCCGCGTGACATATCACCATAACCACTGGAGCAACATGGGCACCCGCGGCAATGGTGCGTAGCCTGTTTCCATTCCACCCTCCCGGTTTAGTTGACTAATAATATCCGCAGCGGGTCGATTCGGACACCAGCATCTGTACAACAACTTCTACAATGACTTCCATTACCAGGCTATCCACTCCCGCTCCAACAACCAGGTCCTTGTCGAGGCCAACGTCTTCCGCGGCGACACCCCCGAGGCATTGAGCACCTACGGTCTTGTCATCCCAATGGACTCCCCGAACACCTCGCCTGATGGTGATTATGAGATCGATGGGTTCGCTAACCTTGGCGCCAGTAAGTCTTGCTCTCATCTTATCTGTTGTATAATCAGGCTAATACCAAATAATAGAGAACGACTTCGGCAGATCGGGCGTGAATATTACTCAGAAGGGAAAGTTCACCAAGGCTCCGTATAAGTTCAAGCTGACGCCGCTGAAATCAGTCGAGCAGATAGTTAAACAAGGTGCTGGACGTGGAAAGATTTGAGGGTTTGCCGTTTCCCACAGCTGCACGTACGTACGTAGGTGAGAAGTTAGCTGGCAATACATAGCAAAATAATGAAAACGGGCATTTAATATCAATCAATACTTGTGTCAGCAAGCAACCAGCAGCCAAGACAGGACTCGGCGACTTTCTGCAGACTCCATAGGATACGTCTCTTTCCTTTACTATAAAGCCCTTGACTATATGGTTAATGATCCATATCTAACAAAAAGGACACAAAGGACAAAAAGGAAGGACGATAGAGCAACAAGATATGAAGTACAGCTCACTATCCCACAATCATCACTAGCTTCGGACCTCGTACCTCGTTCCTCGCACCTGCATCGTACCTGCCTTTCCCGTCATCCGGAACAACAAGCGTCCCGGGTGATCTTGGCAAATCGCGTTAGAGTGTTCGATAGCCCCACGTGTCAATGTCAACTGCCCCAAACCCACCTTCTACTGTCCTAAGAGCAAGTAAGCCAGGTAAGTTAGCCATAATCCATCCCATCTCATCTTAAATAATTCTCACTTTGACGTCTTAGACGGCGAGAAACAGCTTCTAGAGCAACTTTAGCTGAAATAGACTCCATAGCCTCCAACTATCGACTGAATACCAAGCAAAAACTACCCAAAATTATACAAAATGTGACAGCAGACTTCACAATCAGGCATAGTGCCACCATCACGCCCCATCACGCCCCAAGATGTCTTGTTTTCGCCGAGTAAGAGCCCGCATTAGCTTGTTCCCTGTGGTTATCAAGATCGACACGTGGGGTACTTTCCTCATCTTCCACGGCTTCGACGGCTTCGACGGCTTCGATAATTTGCGCCTCAATCCAGCGCGTGCTTCTTCGGATTCCATAAGTACGCCCACTATGTCCGCTATGTCTCCTTTCGCTTTTCTCTCCGCTGCAAGAGCGCCTATCTTTCCTTGCTTTTGCTCCCTCGTTCGGCGCATTTCCCAATCACAAGATGGTTCCTTCGACCGTGTTCCTACTGGCCTCGCTCGTGCCGATCGCGGCTGCGGTGCAGGCCGTCGAGAAGCCAACCGTCTTTGTTTATGTCTGCGGGGATGAAACAGCGACTAGCTTCCCCGGCGATCATGCCTCAACAGGCAGCCCTGCGTTGTCTTCCAGCGGCGTCGCCACCGGTGTCGATAGCACCACCCCGCCCGGATCGTTCCTGACAAGCACGATCGGCGATGCGACCAGCACGTCTATAAGTATAGATCTGTCGACTGGATCGGCTTCGCCAACTGATTCAGCTTCCTCGACTGATTCGGTTTCGTCAACTGATTCGGCTTCGTCTACTCATTCGGATTCGTCAACTGTTGTCAGCACTCCCAGCAGCAGTGTTATCACCACTGCCACCACCGTCTCCTCCACGTCCGAAGCACCAACGAGCTCCGCGACCACCCTCCCTCCCGCTCCAATGAGTTGCGCCAACGCGCAGCTGAGCTGCCACAACACGACCGCTGTGGCCGACCTCTGCTGCTTCAATGCTCCCGGAGGACAGCTGCTCCTGACCCAGTTCTGGGACACTGCCCCCAGCACCGGTAACTATTAGCCTTTTCTCATGCCCTCATTTTACGCTTACTGACACCTCCAGGTCCTGTTGATGCGTGGACCATCCACGGCCTGTGGCCAGATCGTTGCGACGGCACCTACGATGCCAACTGTGATGCATCGCGCGAATACACCAACATCACTGCTATCCTCAACTCGTTCGGCAAGACGGACCTGCTCACATACATGGACACCAACTGGAAGGATTACCAGGGCAATGACGAGACGTTCTGGGAGCACGAGTGGGGCAAGCACGGAACTTGCATCAGCACCCTCGATACGACGTGCTATGACAACTACAAGCCCCAAACCGAGGTTGTGGATTACTTTGAGAAGGCCGTCGAGCTTAACAAGGGATTGAACAGCTACAAGGTAAGCAGAAACCCGAGGCGCAAAATGTGCTTGTTCTAAATAATGTTACAGATTCTCGCCGACGCTGGCATTACCCCATCTGCCACTGCCACCTACACGCTTGTCCAGATCCAGAACGCACTCAAGGCTTCCCACGGATTCATCCCAACATTGGGATGCAAGAGCGGCGTTTTGCAAGAGATCTGGTACCACTACAACGTTCTCGGCAGTGTTCAAACTGGCAAATTCGTCCCAACTGAGCCAGGTACTGCCCCATCTTCCGACAACCCCCAATCCTTTTCCATTCGCGGACACTAACAAGACTCCAGATGGAACCAAATCTACCTGCCCTGCCACAGGCGTCAAGTACCTCGTCAAGTACGCCACCGGCGGAACCCCTTCCGGGACTGCTACCGCTCCAGCCCCAACTGGCACTGGTGGTCCTTTCGCTGGCAAGGGTTTCCTCCAGGCCTACACCAGCGGTGCTAACAAGGGCTGCCTGATCGGCGCTGGTACTTGGTACACCACTGGCACATGCGCCGGATACACCGCAACTGAATCTGGCGCCGGATTTACACTAAAGTCCAGCAAGGGAGACTGTGGCATTGTTAGCAGCGTGTTCACGTGCGCGGCTGGCGTTACCCCGTCGGTTTTCACTGTATGTTATCACCCTGGTTGCCCTCTTGATCTGTAGTGATACGCTGTACTGACATGTTCATAGGATTCTGCCGGTCTTTTGACCTACGAGGGATCCTCCAACTTCTACACCACCGCTGTCCCATCTGGGTCCGTACAGGGGAAGGTTACCACCACCGAGCAAGCTGTTCTTGTGACGTTCAAGTGGCAGAGCAATTAGACACTGCAGAAGTGTTCATACGCCAAAAGGCTGGGGTGGGGGGATAGTTGATAGTTAATAATTGACATATTTTACCAGTTATCCTATTGTTCTAATTAACCACGTTACATAATCCCTTCACCACCTATGAGACGAGACAATGGTGACATACCGTAAACTCTCGGGAAGGGAGTTCTTTAGTTATCTCCCGCATTGGTATCTTCTGTTTGTCGCCGAAGTCGATTCAAATAATCCACGTGTCAACCCCCAATTCCCTCTTCATTCTGAGCTTCATGCTCAACAGGGAATCCTCCAAATCAATAGGATTCGTAAGGCTGTGCAACTTCGGGAGGTTCATCCGACTCAATCTAGAGTATAGCCTCGTTGAATAGGTAACATAGAGTCCACAAGGCTGGAGATGGTAGTTAATTTATGGTGAGATACTGAAAAGGGTTAGGCTTGTGGCTGGGATGCATGTGCCCAGCCTCTTCAGACAACGAGGCTGTAATTTACGAACTTCACAGACATTTTAAATAAGCCGCACAGAGGCTGCCAGAAAATATGCTCGAGATGTTTGCGCTGCCGACCTATGTAGCTTAATCTTTCCGTGGGTTATCTTCTCTCTTCTCTAGAGGTGCTCATGATCTGAACCGGCGGGAAGGATGATGCCCGCCATATCTCCAGCCTCACTACTAAATATTCTCTCGACTCGAAATACCACGGCTGCCAATGTCGCTACTAGCAATGCTTTACAAGTCGTTTGTGCCTGGCCGGTTTCCGGCCAGTATGGGATTTCGTCGAGGATGTTGTAAGTTCTCTCTACTTTGGATATCAAACCCTTAATTCTTAAATTTCGCTCTTGCCCCAACTGACGACCCGATTCTTTTTGATAGATACTATGCTCTGATCATGACATGTATTTTTTACCGCAAAGTCATGTGGCTGAATAACGCCTGTATGGCTGCTGCATGGCTTTTCCCGGTTGTCACTGCCTTGCATGCTATTATCATAGCTTCTGTGTAAATGGTAAGTCTTCATACAAAACAGACGTCTCTTCAGAGTTGACATGTATACCCGATAGGTGCTGTAGATACGGGCATCTACGGATCTTTTCAGATATGCTTAACGGGAGTCTTGAGTGCCCCGGTAACATTCAGGTTGTCTCGCATATTCTATGGTCGTGGTCGTGGTCCTGGTCGAAATACCATCCTCTTATGGACTGCTCTTGTTCTTGCTGGTAAGTGCCCCCCTTCATAAGTTGAGAATAATTCCGTAACGATATCTTTCTTCACAGGAATACTCAGCCTCTTAGTTGAATTCCTCCGAGCCCAGGCATTCCTCTGCAAACAAGACGAGTTAGAAAACCCAATCTCACCAGACCCAAGAAAGTTCCCATACAACACCACCTGCGGCCTCACCTGCTCCGTAGAAGCAGGCCCGTTTTCCCCCTTACCAGAAGGCTCCGGGAACAACATCTACGTTATCCCCGCGCCAAACAAACTCACCTTCGGCACTGCTACCCTCTTCGCAGCTGCTGGCTGCGTTCAGGTCATCCTATCGCTCATGTCTATGTGGAGGAGCACGCTTGAGTTAAACTGGCAGCAACGCTTCGGCGGTAAAGAGGAACAGTCACTCGATGACCGGGTTGTGGCGCGCGTGTGCAGAAGAGCATGGGGGAAGTGGACAAATACACCAAGATATTCCTACGGGCGATTTCCCTCCCCTTTTTCATCGCTGCGCTGCTTGCTGTTATCGTTATTAGCGAGAGGAACTTGTTCAGTTCTCAACTCAGGTATCAGACTGAGCCAATTGCTAGTATCGGTGCGTTATTGCAATGCTTCCCATGCACTATTGGTCGCTGACATATTCTTTTCTATCTGTAGGCCAGTGGGCACCCTGCACCGGCGCCGCGCTCTCCGTTCTCTGGGCGTACTGCGTAGACGGTGGTTCAGACCGAGACGACAAACCTGCCGATGAATCATTCGATCAGTCCAACGAACCCTCTATCAATCTATCGAACAATGGCGAGCCTTTCCCTAGTCTACCGGTCGAGGATAGTTTACAATATAGACGGCAGGTGGCCCTGTCTCTTCAGAGGGCGGCGGTGGCTCTCTCAAATACACAACAGCCTTCCCCCGGATCGGGTAATGAGGATTCGATATCAATAATCTTAAGGCGGCCCTTGCAAACGCCTTCTCCCCTGCGACCTCTGGCTACAGCGACTCCGCCGACTATGCTGACAAGACGGTTGTCTGCGCCTCGTTGAGTTTCCCGACCTCCCTCCTTTCGACCTTATGACGATGTGCTACAAAAGCACGATGATCAATCAACGACAAAACGTGATCTACCCCAATAGCAAGAGGCTGGAAATTGCAGCCACAACGAAGCGGGCGAAGTGCCACTTTACCAGCCTAGATAGATCAATAGCATACACACACAGCATCGGAGATAAAATACATCATATCATATAATACGTATCTATCTACAAGACCCCCCACAGACTTCCCACCACCACCACCACATCTCCATCAAAATGTCACAAACTGCCTCCTATCCACTGCTAAGATCACTTCCCCCCAATTAACATGTATATCCCTCCTGAAGCGCCACCTCCACTGACAATCGTGCCGAGTTACCCTGGAATGTAAAAAAGATCCCATATTTACACGTCCGCAGCCGGTTGATCTACATCCTGCAGTACCTGGTCCACGCCATCTGGGATACTAGCTTCTTCAGCCTCCTTCGCTGCTGCCTTCGCTGCTTCCTTCACTGTATCCCTCGCGTTGTCTTGCACAACATCTGGCACAGTATCCTTCACAGCACCACCATCCTCCCCAACCACCTCCCCAACCTTCTCATCAACATCCATCTCAACCTCAGGCTCCACACGAACCTCCTCAGCCCTCCTCGGCTGCTGCTTCCACCAACTCCCCATCCCCAATCCCACAATCCCCTGCGCAGGCGTCGGATCCCCACGCACAAAGCTCTCAGCAATCCCATCTTGATTCCTCTCCACCTCATCATGATGTCCATTGCCCACCTGCAGCAGCGCCGCCCACGCCGACTCTCGCTCCAAGTCGTCTTCGCGTAGCTGGCTGTCAATGCGCAGCCTGCGCGCGCTACCTCGGGTCTCCTTCGCAGTATCCACCCCGCTGACAAACTTGACGCTCATGATCTGGAAGGACAGACCGTCGTGGGTGTTCGCCCAGGCACGTGATCGGATTCCCCAGCGCGTGGTGCTGGAGTACTTCTCGAGTGCAGGCAGGACGAGGATAGTGATGTGGAGGTCCTTGGATGGTGGTGGGAGCATCGGGCCTCGGGCGGGGGGCGCGGTAAGCGTTATGTCCCCGTTCTTCGAAGTCGCCGTGGAATTGTCCTCGCCAGAATCATCAATGACTAGATCAAGGACAGAGATGTCCACATCGTCAGCCCACTCGCCTCTGATCCACCCGCCGTGAATGCACGCAGCGACGACGTCGGTGTCGTCGGTATAGATGTCAGTTCCCCAAACGCTCCTTCTTGCCGTTATTTCCTCGCGGCTTAGCGGCTCGAGGTATACACGCGGAACCCTGACAGTGAGGGTGCAGTTCTCGCTTCCCTCCATCTTGGGCAATGGTTTTGGGTTGCTATTGAATGCACGACGACGTTGGTGGTTATGCACCACCGACGGCGGGTCTCCGGGTTGCAAGACCGTCGAGTACGTGAAATGCCCAAGGTGCTTCCTCGGTAGATGCGCCACAGAGTCTAGCACGGCATTAGATTTGACAACCGTTTTGGGCTTTGGCATGATGACTTGTGGGGCGGGTTTCGGGTGCGGGCTACCGTGGTGGTGATGATGATGGTGGCGGTTAATGTGATGGTGGTGAGGAATAACTTTCGGTGGAGACGATGGTGCTACTCCGTGACCAGATGGGTGGCCGAATGTTGGGGTCAGACTCGGGCCCGTAGGTGACGAAAGTTGGGCGACAGGTTCCTGCCGTTGGTTGTCCGCGCTGTACACCATATTAGCATTGTAAAAAAAGAGAAGGGATAGGGATGGGTTGACTTACTGTCGATGTGGAGCACCTGCGGAATGTTGGTGTTTCGGTCGCTTCGTGCCACGGCCACTTGGGGTATGTCTTCCGGTGCTGCTATCATCGCCATCTTTGCCCTCGCCTGTTTGAAGCTTGCGCCTCCTTCCTCCTCGTGACGAAGATCGAGCAAGCTTATGGCCGTTTTCAGTGGGCGAGTCTTGCGCAGCAACAACGTCCAGATCGTCTCGCCTAAGCTGAGTAGGTTGTGAAAACGGAGTCTGCGAGCCGCCACTTGCGTTGCTTGTGCCTCCCATGCCACCAACGCCGCTCCCGATCCCCGAAAACATTTTCCCAAACTCGCTCTTGATACCAGGCTCGCCAGCTGGGCCATTTACCAGGCCCTGTACACCTTGAACAGCCTGGGGGAATGGAGAGTTCCGGCCTTTCCTGTTGATCTCTTGTTGGATGCCAAGGTAGACACCGCGCTGCATTTGCTGGGACTCCTCGTTTGATCTTGACCGGGGAGACTCGTTCGATCGGAACGGTCCAGGCTGTTGTCCGGAATATTGTTGGTGGGGTCCTGCAGGTCCTCCGATTCTCTCACGCTCTTGTACTGGGCTGCCGTATTGTGGCCCTTGCTGTGCCGGTTGGCTTGGTTGGTTCTGCGGCTGGGTGTCCCTGTAATCCCTCGATGAATATCTTTGGTCTTGGGGTCCGTATCCGGAAGTGCCGCCGTAAGGTTGTGATGTATTTCTTGGGAATTCATATCCCATTCCACCAGAAGCTTGCTGGGACGCTGGCTCGCGAGGTTGTTCCTCTGGTCTTCCTCTCGCCCAGGGGCCTTGCTCAGCCTCCGGACGTCCGACGAAGGCACCCTGTTGAGCAGGTCCATACTGGCGACCATACTGAGGGCCCTCTTGCCTTCCGAATGAAGCCGGTTCTCTGTTATGATTCATGCGCCCTCTTTCGCGATCTCGCATCATGTCCCTCTCCCTATCCAGGCGATCCCGTTCGCGCGCGAGCTCACGCTCTCGGTCCTTCTCCCTGTCGCGCTCACGTTCTCGCTCACGATACTCTCGGTCGCGCACATCCCTTTCGCGTTCTCGTTCACGTTCGCGCTCACGTTCGCGCTCACGCTCCCTGATGTCACGCTGCTCCCGCTCCCGTTCCCGTTCTCGTTCCCGTTCCATGTCCCTCATCATTATAGCTTCTTCTATCCTGGCTTGTTCGCGGAAGGCGGGTATATCCTCCCTGCTGCCGTAGCCGAGATTTCTAGGCGCATACCCAGCCTGCGGTCTCCCGTTTTCCGACCGCACAGATTCTGGCATAGATGCCTCGCGTTCCCTGACGGGTTGGTTGTATAGTGCTGGCTGGCTGGTTGGTCGAGGAGGAGGCGCATTCGGATTTGGCACGCGGACAGAGTACTGCTCGCGTCTTTCTTCGGCCGGACCAGGCTGGTTTGGGATGTTTCGTTGGGGAGGCGCTTGAGGTGTGTTATAGCGATTCGACTCGGGACTTGGCATGTTCGAGACCCTCTGGGGGCTGCCCGCAGAAACGGCCCGATGGCCATGGTGCAATTGTGATTCGGGCAAGTGATGGTGTTCGGGTGTCTCTGGGCGTCGGAATCTGCCATAGTCGGCACCTGTTGCCGATTGTCTGGGCGAGGGATGTGTGGGAGGTGCGTATGGTGTACTTGGCCCTGACGGCGCTCCTGACGGCATCATCGCTTGTGGAGCTGGGTATTGAGATGGAGGAGGGCCCGCTTCGCGACCAGCAGCTGAAGGGCCACCCAGCATTGATGATATAGACATGCTGCTGCTATTGACACTATTGGGTCGATGTATAGACGACAGCGCCGGCAGATCCCGGTTCGTGGGGAAGGCCGCAGGAGGCCCAATAGCTGGTGCTGGCTGCCTCGACGGCGGCGGCAGTGGCGGTGGGTATGCTTGTGGATGGGGTCCCTGGGTATGAGGTGCTTGTTGATTCTGTTGTTGTGGTGAGGATGGCGGTGGCATATTCCGAATCAGCGGTGTCCCGTGGCCGATGGATGACGCGCTCGCGGTTCGAGAGTGCGTCGAGGTGTTCGGGATAGGAGCAGCGTCGCGAGGATAGGTCGGCGGCGCGTGCTGGAAGTATGTGTTCTCCGACGTCCTTCGCTGATGCTCTGGTCGGAAAGGAGGCGCGTTTCGAGGATCGGCACCTGGAGAGTAGGGCGGTGCCTGGGTCGAGGGTGGCTGTTGAAACGTCGTATGGGGAGTGTACGGCGACGCAGCAGCATTCCGCGAGAACGGATGCTGGGGAATTCGAGGGTCCATTGTCGAGTGGTGATGACCGGACTGTTAGGGAAGAAAACAGTGTGAATGGGGAGATGCTGTCTTGTTAGTTAAGGTTTCGGCCGGTCCTCGAGCGGCGGCCCTTGGTCAAGACAAATCGAGTCAAGCTCCAGAAACTAGTCGGACATATTTACGCAGGAGTGTTTTGGAAAACCAAGATCGCTGGAGCAGAAGAGAAGCCGCACGATGAACGATGCGCAGTGATAGCGAAGAGAAGAAAGCGACAGCGACAGCGACGACGACGACGACGACAGTTTCTGTGGGTGAGGTTGTAGATCTGAAGAGAGAGAGAGAGGGAAGGGAAGCTTCTGTTTGGGTGTTTGGCGCTTTAGTTGGGTTGTGGCTACGACAGAGGGTGGGAAGGAAGGGACGAGCTATGGGGAAGTACGGGGGAAGTATGGAAGAATACTTTGTGTGTGGTACAATATTAGCTGGAATGAAAAGTACTTTAGCACGGGTGCAAAGTACAGGCTACCTCCGTTGGCCATTACCCAGGTTGCAACTGACACGCGCTTTTGCGCTTTTTCCATCGCCGCTAGCGCCGTTTCTGCGCCAAATCGGCTAAATCTGACAAAAACGGCCTAAGACAGCTAAGTAAGACACGCTAAACTGCGTTAGGGATTCCCCCATCCCTGGCGATGCCTGCATTAGCGTGTCGGTCGGAAATACTTATTCCCGTGTATTCCCTTGATTCCCCGTCTCTCCGCTCTCTCTCCAAACAAAGGTACGTACCTCTCACTATCTCTCACTGTGAACCCCATACTCTTATCTTCAGCATCATCTTCAGTATCATCTTCAGTATCACCACACTGACCGCACACGACAACTCTTGAGCTTCTTCTCGAACTCTTGCACTCTTCAAGCTACCTCAACACTCATATTCTCTTCTGTATAACTCATTTTGACAGCTGTGTCAGCTATGGGTATACCGACAGCGTAACAGCATACAATACATGGCTTGAATCATACCCTTGCAGCACCTACGCAAACACCATCCAGGTACCGTACCCGGCTCATGGCCGTTTCATCCCCTCGTCATCGGCATCGTGCGAAGTCACCTCTTCACTGGAACGGTGAAAAGCAACCAAACAGACCGGAACCCCCATACTCTTGCAATGAGCCCGTTGTCACGGTCGTCGTCCCAGATGAGGCTTCCCATGCCAGGATCGGCGGGCGCATCCTGGCCAGCTTATCGTGCCCGCTTCAAGGCAGTCTTCAATGGCGCTGATCCGGCAGTGCTGGTTGCCTTCTGGCTATTTGGTATAGCCCCTTCCCAGAAACTCCAAGTCAACTATTCCACCCACTAACATCCTCCCCAGGACTCATAAACAATGTCATCTATGTCATCATCCTCTCCGCCGCCCTCGACCTCGTCGGTCCCAACATCCCCAAGGGCGTCGTCCTCCTCGCCGATGTCATGCCCTCCTTCCTCACGAAACTCATTGCTCCATACTTCATCCACAGGGTGCCATACAGCGTGCGCATACTCAGTTTTGTGCTGTTATCATCGAGCGGTATGCTTCTTATCGCCCTAACGCCACCCACGGCAGACGGTGGGTCAGTCACAATTAAGATGATCGGAGTCATAATATCAAGCCTCAGCAGCGGCGGCGGAGAACTAAGCTTCTTGGGCCTCACCCACTACTACGGGCCCTTTAGTCTGGCCGCCTGGGGTAGTGGCACTGGAGGGGCTGGGCTGGTCGGGGCTGGCCTCTATGTGCTCCTCACCACTACGATAGGGTTTACTGTGCAGAACAGTCTTCTTGCCTCTGCCTTCTTACCCCTCATTATGGCCATCAGCTTCTTCCTCATTTTGCCCCAAGGACCACTCAAGTTTGCGAGGCAAAAGAAGGAATACCGAACTGTCCCAGACGACGAGGGAGTTGACGACGAAGACCTACCAACAGAGAGTCTTCTCCGTGATAGCACCGGAAGTACCGGTCTCCTCGACAGTAGCCCTGTCAGCGCTCCAACATTCCGCCAGAATCTCCGACGAGCGAAGTCGTTGTTCTTCCCATACATGCTTCCTCTCCTCCTCGTATACATCGCCGAATACTCCATCAACCAGGGCGTAGCACCAACCCTGCTGTTCCCTCTCGCGTCCACTCCGTTCACAGACTTCCGATCCTTCTACCCTTTTTATAATTTCCTCTACCAAATCGGCGTCTTCATCGCCCGGTCCTCGACACCGTTCATACGCATCCGTGCGCTCTACCTCCCGTCCATGCTCCAGCTTGTCAACCTTATGGTCCTCATCTCGCACGCCATGTATAACTGGGTCCCGGGCGTTTATCTCGTCTTCATGATTATATTCTGGGAAGGCCTACTTGGCGGTGCAGTATACGTCAACACCTTCGCAGATATATTAGAAGAAGTCCCAGAAGAAGACAGAGAGTTTAGTCTGGGGGCTACCAGTGTCAGCGACTCGGGTGGTATCTGTATAGCTGGGTTTATTGGCATGGCCTTGGAAGTGTCTTTGTGCAACTGGCAGGTTAACAGAGGGCGGACGTTCTGTAAACAGTTATGAATTAGCTACGTAGATGTATTATGAAATCTATAGACTTGAATCCCAGTCTTTTTCTCAATTTGTCCAACTCGTACATACATCGTCTGGAGGACCCCGTCTCGCAAACAAAGAACGCTGTCACGTGAAGTCGTTGCACAATTTACGATGCCTAACATTTCCGGCTAGAATACCTCCACATACCACCGCGTCTCCTATTATTGACGCGACGACCCTGAATGTATGACCCTCAAAGAAATCCCACGCCGACAAGCCAACGACGCCAACAACACCAAACTTTGATGCGGCCACAGTAATCTCCAGCCCTTGGGCTTCAAAACCTACCAAAAATGGCGACCCAAGACCTCGCCATCGGCCAGACCGTCGAACTCGCAGACGGCAGAATCGGCATCATCCGCTATGTAGGGTTCCCGCACTTCGCAGCCGGCGAATGGGTCGGCGTCGAGCTCGAAGATGATACGGGGAAGAACGATGGCAGTGTGCAGGGGGAACGCTATTTCGACTGTGATATGGGGAGGGGCATGTTCGTGAGGCCGCAGGCTGCTCATGTTTTGGAACAGGCCCCTCCGCCGCCGAAGGCTGCTCCGGTGCCAAAGAGGACGAGTAGGCCGTCAAGCGTGGTGGCACCGCCGGCGAGGAGGGTGGGCAGCGTGGGTGACCCGGCGGCGGGGAAACGGATGAGCATGAATGCGTCCAGCCCAAGTCCGGCTGCGAGATTGGGCAGGCCGGGGAGCATACTGAGGGTTTGTTGGCCTTTGTCCTTCTCCTTGATCATGCCACTTACAAGAGTATTATAGTCTCCGACCAAATCGCCGACAAAACAGCTCGCTTCAGGTGCTACATCAGGGGCGTCAACACCGAGAACTACAACGCCGTCACTCGGCTCCAAGCCAACACCGGGATCCGTGAAACCACGACAGAGCTTAGCAGGACCGGGGAACCGAACATCTATGGGGCCGCCGCCTATACCAACTCCGAGAACCTCGAGACAGTCCATATCTGCAGCACCAGGATCAAGGCTAGCATCTGGCGCTGGAAGGGTAGCTGCTGGTCGGCCGCCCTCGCTCGCTGTTCCTGGTGGGCATCAGAGCATCTCCCAAAGATTAGGCTCTGAAGGCAGTCAAGTGAGCAGCGGGCAGGGAAGCGACAGTGGTAGGCAGGGTGAGGATAACGATTATTCATCGGGATCTGATGCTCGATCGCAAGCACTCTCGCCAACATCCACATCGTCGAAAGCAATAAGCCCCGTCTTGACACGGACCTCTGCTGCTGGGAAGCCAGCCGCCGCGAGCCCTACTGGCACCGTTCGGAGCAACACTTCACAAGTCACGACGCGAAGCACAGCCGGAAACTCAGCAGCTACCAACCGCGAAATCGAGGATCTGAAGACGAAACTACGATTGATGGAGAAGAAGCGCATGGAGGATCGTGATAAGATAAAAGGGCTCGACAAGATCCAAGCTGAGCGAGATAAATTTGAAGGCATCATTCAGAAATTACAGTCCAAGTACCAGCCGCAGCAGCAAGAACTTACTAACCTACGAAAGGAATTGAAAGAGGCGGCTGCTAAGTTCGAGGATATCGAGAATTCACAGGCTGATCACGATGTCGTCCTCGAAATGGCTACTCTTGATAGGGAAATGGCTGAGGAGACTGCCGAGGTGCTGAAGCACGAGCTCGAGGCTTTGAAGCTGAAGGCCGAGGAGCTAGAGCTTGAAGTCGAGGTGCTGAAGGAGGAAAATGCAGAATTGGGGGGCGAGATGAGTGCAGAAGAGAAAGCGAGTCAAGGATGGATTGCCATGGAGAGGAATAACGAGCGATTGAGGGAAGCTCTGCTCAGGCTCAGAGATATAACTCAGGAGCAGGAGGCTGAGCTGAAAGATCAAATTAAGCTGCTAGAGGAGGATGTACGAGACCTTTCGGGCGTCAAGGAACATTACGAATTGGCGAAGGCGAAATTGGCTCAGTCTGAGGCTACGGTTGAGGACTTGAGGCAGCAGCTCGACAACGCGCTTGGGGCGGAGGATATGATTGAAGACCTCACTGAGCGGAATATGAGTATGAGCGAACAGATTGAGGAGATGAAGGTCACCATTGAAGATCTGGAGAGCCTGAAGGAACTGAACGATGAGCTCGAGGTCAACCATGTGGAGACCGAGAAGGAGCTTCAGGAAGATCTTGACTTCAAGGACACAGTCATCAACGAGCAAGCGAGGAGAGCTGCAGAGCAGCAAGACGCACTTGGGGATATGGAATACACCCTCTCCAGGTTCCGCGAACTTGTTACGAGCCTTCAGAGCGATTTGGACGATATGAAGGCTTCTCATGCTCTTACTGAGACCGAATCGGAGCAGCTGAACAGTCGCTCAAGGGCAATGATGGATCTCAACTTGAAGCTCCAGGTCTCAGCTTCAAAGACTCAAATGAAGACCATCGAGCTTGAACTTAGACGCCTCGATGCTCAAGAAGCATCCGACCACCTCGCAATTGTTCAACTCTTCCTTCCAGATGGATACCAGGCAGAGAAGGACTCCGTCTTGGCTCTACTTCGCTTCAAGCGTGTCGGCTACAAGGCGAACCTCTTACATGGATTCGTCAAGGAAAGGATCGGCAGCCATCACCGTGGCCACGAAGACGATATCTTCGCTGCATGTGATGTCCTTGACAAGCTTGTCTGGGTTACAGCAATGTGCGAGCGCTTTGTCAATGCGATCAGTCACTGCTCAACCGAGCAATTCGCAAAGTACGAAGGTGCTTTGTATGAGCTGGAGCCTGTTGAGCGCGCACTGAACGCCTGGATCGATGGCCTGAGACGCGACGAGCTCAAGGAGAGGCAGTGTGCCAGCGACCTGCAGCGTACTATTGCATTGATGTCTCATCTAGCTGAAATTCACATTTCGGATGGACTTGAAAGCTACGCTCACGATGTGCACATGCGCGCACTTGTCATCCAGAGCCACCTTGATAACACAGCTACTGCCTTGTCGAGCGCTAGAGCCCTTGTTCAATCCCACATCACCGCAACTGGCGACGAAGACGAACTCGCACAACACTTCACGCGCAAGACCGATGCGATTATCAACAGCACGCGAAGCGCCAAGGTCATTGTCAGCAAAGCCGTACGATCGCTTGAGGACCTCAAATCACGCTCCCTGTCCCTCACGCCAGACACCATCCAGAACTTCGAGCAATGCGAGACCGCAACGGAGGAGCTTGCACTCTTCTCTCGCCATGTCGGCATGGACCTCTTTACGCTACTTTCCGAGGAAGGCCGCGCCGAGCCATTCACCTACACCGAGGTACAAAGCTCCATCCACCGCACCACCACAGCCATTTTCCAGTCCACCGAAAGCGATATCTTCTCCACATACGCCAACAAAATTCGCGCCGCAACGACTCACATCACCGACCTAGCAACCCTCGCCAGCGATCTCGAGATGACGCAGGAATTCGAGAGCGCCCCCGCACCATGGATAGTCCGCAGCAAGGAGCTCAGCTCCAGCGGCACCATCCCCGTCGACGCAGAAGAAGAGCTCCGCCGCCTCCGCGAAGACAACCACGAGCGCGCGCGCACGGTCGCCCTGCGCGATCAGACACTCGAGGAATCGAGCGTTAAGATCGAGCTTCTAGAGTCGCGCATGCGTGACGCCACAAAGAAGAATGAGCGCATCACACAACTGGAGACCAAGATCGAGGAAGCCAAGAAGCGCGAGGTCGAGCTGGCTGAGAGCCTCGAGGCCCAGTCTAAGGAGCTAGTGGCTATGGAGCAGGATCGCGAGAGGTGGCGCAAGGTGGCTGGGGAGAACAAGATTGTGGAAGAAGCGGATCCAGCGACGAAGGCGGGCAAGGAACGCGCTGTTGCGACGGCGAGGGAGATGGATGCGCTGAAGGGCGAGATCGAGGCGCTCCAGGCTGCTGTGCGATACCTCCGTGAGGACGCGAGGAGGGTCAAGCTATCGACTGTCGAGCCTGGGAACCTGGACTGGCTGAACGAGCCGCTCATCAAGCCCAAGAGCACAGAGGCGCACAGGAAAGAGCTCGTCCAGACCGAAGGCGCAGATGTGCTATTCGAGCTCGTCAACCTAGCAGCAGAGAGTAAAGTCTTCGACCTCTCCACGCTCCCCGAGAACAGACTCGCATGGCGCTCAGCGAAGAGCACGCCGCAATGGCACGTCGCCAGACAGCGCGAAGAATGGCAGTCCTGGAAGGGCTGGAACAAGAGCACGACCAAGAAAGCGAAGGCGCTGGAGCCGAGGAGGATCGTGCGGAGTAAGAGGGGCCTTCAGATCGCGAGGGTTGATCTGAGGCTGCCCACGCTGGAGGCGAAGGGGGTTTACGGGGGGGGGGTGGAGATTGTGGATTCGGGGCTGTTTGAGGGGTTCAAGGAGAACTGGGGCATTGTATGATGGGGAGGGGAGGGGAGATGGGATGTGCGAGTTGAGCGTTTATACCCACTGGCATGGTTGTAGGATGTAGAATGAATGGAAGACTTTACTTTTTACATGTGTGATGAGCAGCTGTTTTTTTGTGCTCTCCGTGTTTCTGAAAGTATCCTCGTGTGAAGTTCGGCCTTTCTATTTCATTGCTTACGGGTTGGTTGATAATTGCGGAGAAAGGCACCCATGTGCGGATTGCGGGGGTTCTAGACCAACTATACGGTCGGAATTGGAGGTTATAAGAAAAGCATTATAAATATTTAGATAATGTGGCTTTGGATTTCCCAATGAGAGATTTCCCGAGGCGCCTATATGAGTATCTGAGCGTTTACTTCTTCCGGGGTAGCTGCGCGTCACGGAAAGTGATGATGTCGTCCGTGAAGCAATCAAGGATATTTGAAAACACGATTTTATTAAAAAATACAATATTCTGACTAACAGCTTTAGATTGTTCCAACAATGACTCTGAGCGCGTATGAGGGATATTATGATACTGTAAAAATAACCATCATTTATCAAATTTGGAATCTCGTTATTTTTATTTTTCCTCTTGCATTGAACCGTGGACTGCCGTGCTTACTTCGGATTGTTGTCGTTGGGCACGAAGAGCACGGCGCGTCGTCGCGGAAATATTCCCCCGCATGACGCACTAGTCCATGATTGGTATACTAGTCTCTCATTGGCTGGAGTTCCCGTTCCTTCGATCTCCCTCCCTTCCTTCCCTTCTCGGTCTTACCTAATAAAGCTTAGATGCATCGCTGACTAAGGCAGATCTGCCACTGGCTGCTGCAACCCGTTACGCTAATTTCTTCGGAGGCTTCGGCAATGGATCTCACCGCCTTTGTAAAGGTTGCAAAAAACCGTTGAACGCGGAATCGTTGATTGGCAGAATGGACGGAAAGGGTCATTCGTGATGTCATGACTGATCCTTACTGAGCCTCACTTAGCCGCGCGCAGAGTTTTTACAACGTCGTTCTCACCTGATTATCGGCAGTTTTGTTAATTGACAGACAGAGCTGGATTCATGAAAGACATGCGGGATGGGATATTATGGAAATGGCTGTGCTTTGTGATTCATGAGAGACTTTTTTCTGCATGGAATACGGGGAAACCGGCGAGACAGTGATAAAATTGTACAGAGACATTAAGTGGAAACCCTTTAGGCCCATTTTGTGCATCTTCCCCGAGATAGCAATTAGCATACAATTCCTGATCCTAGGCGACCAACATAGCCTCATCGCGGGGTTTCAGTGCCAAGATGACCGGTTCGTTGTTTGTTCAGTTCACATCTGGGGAATTATTGGGGAATTGTTGGGGATAGTTGACTTCCCCGCAGCCAAAGGGTATTAGGATCGCATTAGAAGAGTTAGAAACCCCTATAGAAGGAACAGGTTTGCGGGGGAGCATGTTCGAAGTACGTAAAAGACGTAACATACGTATCATTTACAGCGGGCCTCTACATGGGAAAGAGCAGGTCGGAGTTTGAAACAGGACGAGAGCGACGAATTATCATTTAAGAGTGGGACTGAGAAACGTAATAGACATCATAGAAACGCACCACGGACGTCCCGGAGTGAGGCAATTTCCTTAGATTCCTTCCATGCTATTAACTAAACAGGTAGGTGGTAACTGGTAAGTCGCCGGTAGTCGCTTCTAACGTATGCTCTAACGTTGCTCTAATGCGGCTTTAGTTATGTTCTAATCTGCTTAACTGCCCGGCTACGGCGTTCTACGGCGGTAAGGGGGCTTCGCCGTGGTGGCGATGTGGGTCGGTGGTCGGCGAGATATCCCATCTCCACAACCTCCAGCGAGTCAAGATTGTCTAGAAGGTTTAGGGCCCACAACGCCAGAACTAGACGATTAAAAGAGACCGGTTTCGCACACGTATTCATGCGTATAGTATTCATACTTACTCTACCATCTTCCCTCCGACAATCTGTCGAAAAAGCGGTTGCAAGAGATCAGGCACCGCCACCCTTTCCCTTCCCTTCCCTCCTTCACAATAGAAATCAACTTTCACAATGGACTATGTACAAACCATGGAGAAAGGCAAGGCCGAGTCACCGACGCCCAGTCCCCCCGGGGGGGAGGTCTTCGACAAGGACAAGAGCCTGTATGGCAATGCCAGCGAGAGCGAGAGGGAGAGAGATGTCTATGAGGAGGGTATGAAGAAGTACAACCGTCTGGGCTGGAAGCGCCTGACGGTCGTGCTCATCGTCGAGGCCATCGCGCTGGGAAGTCTGTCCATCCCAGCCGCCTTTGCCTCGCTGGGAATGTTCGCCGGTGTCATCTGCTCTGTCGGCATTGGATTGATCGCCATCTATACCGCCTACATCGTCGGGAAGGTCAAGGTCAACTTCCCCCAGGTCGCCAATTACCCTGATGCCGGAAGGTTGATGGGTGGCCGCTGGGGCTACGAGATCGTCAACGCCATGCTTATCCTGCAACTGCTCTTCCTGGTCGGCTCTCACTGCCTGACGGGCACTATTGCCTTCCAGAACATCACGGGAAGCGGCGTCTGCTCCATCATCTTCGCTGTCGTCTCGGCCATCATCCTCATGATCATTGCCATCCCACCCAGTTTCACCGAGGTTGCCATCCTCGGCTACGTCGACTTCGCCTCCATCATCCTCGCGATCGGTATCACTATCATTGCTACTGGTATCAGAAGCACCAACGAACCAGGCGGACTGGCCGCCGTTAACTGGTCTGCATGGCCAAAGGAGGGCCTCACTTTCACAGAGGGCTTCATCGCTATCACCAACATCTGCTTCGCCTACAGCTTTGCCATGTGCCAGTTCTCCTTCATGGACGAGATGCACACGCCCACTGATTTCATGAAGTCCGTCTGGACACTTGGCACAGCAGAGATCTTCATCTACACTGTCACCGGTGCGCTGATTTACGCCTTCGTCGGCCAAGAAGTCAAGAGCCCCGCGCTGCTCTCTGCTGGACCGCTAGTCAGCCGCATCGCCTTCGGTATCGCCCTGCCCGTCATCTTCATCAGTGGCTCCATCAACACCACCGTCCTGGGCCGTCTCGTGCACACCCGCATCTTCAAGAACTCCAACATTCGCTTCGTCAACACCAAGATGGGCTGGATCACCTGGATCATCTACATCGTCCTCGCCACCATCGCCGCCTTCATCATCGCCGAGGTCATCCCCTTCTTCTCTGACCTCCTCTCCATCTCCTCATCCCTCTTCATCTCCGGCTTCACCTTTTACCTGCCCGCGCTCATGTGGTTCATGCTTCTCCGCGAGGGCAAGTGGAACACCCCGAAGAACCTGGCGTTGGGTGCGCTCAACCTCGCTGTTTTCGTCATCGGTATCGTGGTCCTGGTGGCCGGTATCTACTCTAGTGTCAACGACATTGTAAGTTGGATCCCACTAGTAGTCAATGTACCTAAGAAAAAATTACTAACAAAGCCCAATAGATCATCAGCTACGGCGCCGGCAAGGTCCGAGGTCCTTTCTCCTGTGGTTCACCGGAGTAAGAGGCGTGTGGCTGGCTATCCACCGTATCCCCGACTGCAGGTGGCAGTCTTCTTCTTTTTGCGAATCATCATACTATCAGCCATATATACCAATACTACTTTCTCTGTATTTCACTTTCGACCATATACGGCCACACTCCACACATGTACATTACCGGAGAGCTTCATGTTATGTTGACATACACATAAGACGCGACAGCGCGTGATTAGAGAGAAGTAGAGGAGAGAGAGAGAAATAGAAGTTGGGGGGAGAGGGAGAGAGACATAGAGGAGAAGGGAGGAGAGAAATAGAGTAGAGACATGGAAGAAAAGACATAGAGGAGAGAATAAACTACCATTAGACTTACATTTTGCTGCCTGACGTAAAGCATCCAAGAATCATTCCAAGCCACCACCTGTGAAGTACTTGACCTGGTGCTGCGTTTCGTTGGATGAAATCTGACCACAAAGCTAAGAGGTAAGCGGAATTATTTCACTTCCCTACCCCGTCTTAACATCCCTCTACCCCGCCCTTCCAAAGCTCGAGACCGCGTCCAAAACGTGCTGCCGCGGCAACCCCGTCGCCACGTTCTCCCCAGACGATATGATATGCCACGGCAGCGCACTTCGTGCTTTCAGCACTGCAATACTCTCGGCAATGCTTAGGATGGGAGGCCATGAGCTGTATGGCAAAGAGTCATAGACGCGGTGTGGGTAGGCACTCTAATTCTGAGCGGTTCTGGTCGAGCGGCAGCGGCAGCGGCAGCGGCAGCGGTGTCGGTGAGGTGTTGGTTATGGAGTCGGTGTTGATAGGAGTGTTGAGGGTATAAATGTGAGAACAGATATCACGAGCTCTGTTTGGTGGCTGGAAATATGCATAGAATATAAACGTGGGTATAATTAAACTGTATAGATAATCAGGGAGCAGATTTTATATACAAGGCATAAAGCACCGGTAAACAAACCTTCTGTCCCTCACTCACTCAGCCTCAACTCAAATGCCGGATTGCATGTTTCTGAGGATATTTACACCCCGAACGACTGACCTCAGTAACAAGTTCCATATCAGGTATCTGTAAATAGCAAAAACTTTTGTCATGTTGGTATTCGCCCTGTCTGCACAGTGCAGAAGTCCTTGGGTATGCAAATAATTTGCATAGATTTGATATAATCACTCTCCCCTTTCCCATCCGCCTTAGAAACCCAACATGCCGCCGAGACGTACAGTTCCCAAGTGAAGTTCTGATAGCATAGAGATTTTAGCAGCTCCCCTTCTTGCTGTCATTACGCCTGCTGCTGTCATTACCCTAAATAACTGTGCGCAGCCCCGATTCTCTTCACAACTTCACCTCCTCACTCTCCCTAAATTCACTTCCTCTCCAACAACCCACAATTTTTTGTCTTTTGATCAACTCCATCAACAACTTCAATCATCTTCACAAATTCACACACACATCCACGTCTCGACTTTCACAAAACAATGGCACCGAGACCACCAATCTCGACTCGACCTCTTCCTCAAGTTCGCGGCACACCCATGAACCCTGGAGCGCTGACCACACAGCTCAATACTCAAGGTATGTGCATCTTATCCCTCCAACCAGCACATCACCAGGCTGTAGATCGTATATCCCAAAGATCGATCTGAACCCTCTCTAGGAACCGCAGTAGCATCCTCCACCGAAACCCCGACAATGTCGAACCCTGGCCAACACGCCCAAGTCCAGCGGGCTCTACCCACCAGCGATGGGTCCAGACCCAGCACACCCCCATCGTCCACAAACCAGGCGGCTATCACAGATGTTGCAGAACAAATGCGCTCCATCATCGAGAGCCTCGAGCGTCAACCTCCGACCGCAGAAAATAGGGCCCAGGCGGCGGCCATGGCACGTAATCTTGCAGAGCTGAGCGAGAAGATGGATGCCGCTGCTTCTGCTGCGCTGCCACGTCTCAGTGCCGATGCGCCAGAGTTCACGCCATCGCCATCTCAAGAACGCGATAGGCAAGGTGGGCCATCCGCTGGCAACGATCGTGATGCCGTCGGAGGAGGTAATCCTTTGGACCAGGGGGGAGTTGTACTGCCGACATTCACGTTCACGAGTGAGTCTCCGGGCCAGCCACAACAGCAGTATACGCAAGAGGAGGCGCGGACGCAGATTGCCGCTATCTTTGGCAGCTCGGCGCAGAACAACGTTTCGCAGCTTCCAGTGGTGAATGGGTCGGGAATGGCATCGTTTCATGGGCATATGGAGCCGATAACCATAAACCCGGTGACTGGTCGGCCTCGGACGCCTCTTTCGCACTTGACAGCTATCTCGAATAATGCTCGGCGTCGTTCCCAAGAGCGAGCTGAGCGAGAGGCGGCGTCGCAGGCTCAGCTAGATCAGATAATCCTGCAAAACCAGGCCCAAGAGCAGCAAATGCAACAGGCTCAGCAACTTCAAGCTCAGCAGCTTCAGGCACAGCAACTCCAACAAGCCCAACAGGCCCAACAAGCTCAAGCACAGCAGGCTCAAGCTCAGCAAGCTCAAGCGCAGCAACTTCAACAAGCTCAAGCCCAGGCTCTACAAGCATATCAAGCCCGGCAAGCTCACCACGGCCAGCAGGCTCCACAACCCCTTCAAATGCCCCAGCCACATCATCAACCCCACCACTTCCAAGGCCAGCAACCTAGCAATGGGCAGATCTTCAATCAAATCCAGCAAAATCTGCAGTTCGCACCGCAACAACCTCAGCAGCAGTACCCATTCGGCATGAACGATATGTCTTACGGCCAGTCAAACCACTCCCACATGCACCCACAGCAGCAGATGGGCAATGATTTTGCTTTCAACAACATGCAAGATTTCACCCAGGGGCCTCCTGTGGGACCGTTCATTCCCCAGACTTACGAGATGCCTAGCATGGGCCAATTTTCGACGCAGCCAGTCACCCAGCAGCACCAGAACATGCCCTTCAATAACGTGAATCCGTTGCAAGCGCAGCCAGAAACCCAAAGTGGAATCTCATTGACACACGCGCCCGCCGCTCCGATCCCCACTGGACCCAATAACAACAACGTCACCGCAGATCCATCTACAACGGCAAAGTTCACAGAAGCTCCACCTCAGACTCACTTCCACCCTCTCGCGGACGGATCATCAGACGACGTGGCGGGTTACTTCCCCAGCGCATACGAGCTGACTGGGAAGTGGAACACGCTGCTGGCGACCATGCGTACGCCTCCACAAATGCCACAGCAGCAAAACGGCAGGGACAAGACGCAGAACGGCAATGGTCCGGACAATGGAGGGCCGGGACCGAGCAATGGCGCCAATGGCGGTGTGAATGGCAGTGGAAATGGAAATGGGAATGGCAGCACGCCTCAGCCAACTGCGAAGCGTACCTCTGACCAGAATGGCAAAACCCACAGCCGTGGACCCAGCCAAGATAACTCCAACCCCCACAAGAACGGCAACACTCGCCCCCAAAGCGCATCACACACGTGGCGCTCGCATACGCACGCAATCTCAGGAGACTTCACAACCTTGAGGCGCAACGCGGGACACCTTGATCTCCTGGGTTCCCCGGCCTTCCCAGTATCCGCAGCCGAATATGCTGGTCTGCGGGCTGATACGCTTGCGGAGAAACAAGCGCGCCTCACAGCGCAGCTGGGCGAGATGATGAAGGCAAAGAAAGAGCAGCAGCGGGTTGGGGAGGCAATGAGGGGAAAGGCGTTATATGGGTATTCGGCGGTGTTGTCGGAGAAGGAGGATGTGTGGAACATCAATGGTGGCAGTGGAGGCGGCTATCCAAGCGTTGCAGAGATGAAGAGAGAGCATGCGCTGGTGGGTTCCGAAACAGGGTCGTCTCCAGGTCGTTTTTTCCCGAAGCCAAAGGCGATGGTGGCCAGTGTCAAGCAGGGATATATGGGGGTGAGCGAGTCAGATCTGGCCTTGGCAAACATGCCACGTGAGGACTGGAGTGTAAAGAGTGTCGAAAAGGCGAGGGCTTGGGAGAATGAGATTGCCTGGGGGGAGATTGTGGCGAAGGCCAGCAAGGAGGCCGCGCAGAAGGTCAACCAGATTCCAACGAATGATTCAGAGTGTCTTGTCGGACGAGGGTTGCTTGATCGGTTGGTTTGAGTGGTTGGTTTGAGTCGGGCTATCCTGCGGTGGAGTGCTTTCTTGTTGATTGTGCAGACCATGGCGGATTATGCCAGTGGCTTCATATTAGGCATCTTGCGAGGCGTTTTTTTTTTTTTTTTTGGCCCGGTGGTGTTCCAGAGCGTCGATATCCCTCTCGAGTATTTGCGTTACCTACTCCCTTCGATATTTTTCGGCTGGGAGGCATGTAGTTTGTTATTTTTCTTTCACAGAGTACCGTCTCTCAGCCTTGCTGGGGATGTATAGATAGTACTTTGTTCAGCAATGAGAACTAAATTCCCAACTCATCCCAAAGCAGCCATTTAAGAGACCAAGTACACGTAGTAATACCGTGGTATTCTGCCAAACGCGTGGCAGATAGAGGGTGTGTGTATCGGGATATCACTTGATAGGTGCTCGGCGCATGTTGTGCGAGCATACGAAAGCGTCAATGGCGCTCATGTGACGACGGGTGCAATATGCCAAAGGAGGGGAAGACGAGGCGAGGGCAAGACCGGAGAAATAACGCATTATGAAGATGAGGGGACCGAGGGGGAATGGGGGGGTGAAAGTATGGTATATGGATGGTATATGGATGGTATATGGATGGTATATGGCATGGAGTATGACAGGTACGACGAGATGACAGGTACGACGAGATGACAGGTATCCGAGACAATGAGAGGCTGAGAGGGTGAAAGGCATGACAGGCACGTGGTTAACGCACCAGAAACGGAAATAAAGAGAGTATACTTGAATGAAGATGTTGATATGTATGGTATTAGAGTATATACATATGCATAGTCGAGTTATACCTGAATGATAAAGGGTCTGTCTATACTTAGAGGTGAGAAAGATGAAGGGATTGGGGATGAAGATGGGAATGGGAATGGGAATGGATGGGATATGGAGATAACTTAAGAGTGGTAATTGATGAAAGGGAAGGCAAGGGAAGCTAGCCGAAAGGAGACAAGTACTACGTTATTGTCACGAAGTCACGAGATCACGAAATCAATGTTGGAACCGTTGACCGCCGAAAATCGGGGCGGCCGTGGGGGTCACATATTCAAAATTCGGAGGGAGGGCCAAGGAAGGGAAGGGCCAATTAGGGGAAGAGCCGCGAGTAGCCGTAGAGAAGGAAAGTATGAAGTATACAGATTTTATATACGCCTTACATACATACTTACATACTTACATATTAAAAGATATAAGCAAACATGTCTATGGTCGTAGGACCAGGCCTTCTTTTTGGCGTACTAACTAAAGCCAGTCCCATGCTAAAGAGACAGCATGCATGCAGGTATGACAAGCCGTGCACAGAAATGGATAACTAGAGATGGCCCTCGTGATGAGAAAACCCACAGGATGAGAGATGATGATCAGAAAAGAAAAGAGTACATACAGACTAACAGATTATATAGAGACCTAGTCAGCCCCCTTCAATGTCAACTTTCCCCGTACTAAACTATATACTACTGCACTTACTCGCGCTCGCTTTCACTTAAGTTAGTCAACTTAGTCAACAGCGTGCATTTCTTAGTGTTTCCCAGTGTCACCGCCCAAGACAAGTTACCTCATCGCCCGTTCGCCCCCTTAGGCCTAGACACAAAGATAGACACAGGTCAGACACGAGCCAGAGACACCGCCAGACCGACACCGACAGACCGACACCTACACCGACACCGACACCGACACCGACACCGACAGAGACAAGAGACGCACGACAAACGACACACGCGCGACAAGATACCGACTGTCGTCTACCGTCTATCATATACCGTCTATTGTTTATATATCAACAATTCGTATCTCAACTGTCGCCATTCATACGCCTCTCTCAGCCGTTCCCTTGTGCGTCGTTACCTGTCACGAGAGCACCAGGAGAGCACCATCACAACTTCTCACACCCCTCTAATCGACAAACCTTCCCCAGATACCCCTACCAGCCTACCATACTAGGTACAAGGCTTCAAACCCACAGATTCCCTAGCAAAAAAACATTCCATAGGCTTCCCTCATTCGGCAATCCTGTGGACTTCCTGGACTTTGTCGACTTTGTAGTTCGACTCTGGGGTTCTTTGGTTCCTGTGTGGTCCGATAAACGAGCCAAGGCCGCCCGCTCACCCGCAATCCACCGACTTGGCCCAAGGTGTGCCGCCCTCCGCCCTCCAGTTTCCCTGCTTGCCCCCCCCCCCCCAAACCCCCAAGTTTGCCCCTCTATTACACCTGCGCCTGGGCAAATTTGTCCACCTTTCCGTTGATCCCTTAGGAATTCTACTCCAAACCCAGTCCTCCGTCATCTCTTCCTCATACTTCTTCAATCCCTCAAATCCACCAAAAAAAATATTCGGCGTTGAGAAGCTGTCGTGCCAGGCCCTTTATTCGCACTCCCCCCCCA
>KV459566.1:25070-48972 GCA_001662645.1 Pseudogymnoascus sp. 03VT05 | reverse complement strand
CTACTCAACGAGCAAGGCTTTCTATGGTACGCAAATATACTAAAAGGCACGATATTTAGCACTTTGAAGTAGGAGCTATAGTCTCCATTAAGGTCCCTAGGCCTGATAGAACCTCAACTAATAATAAGAGGCTCTTTGCACGAATTCTAGAAGAGCCTTATCTTTATAGGTATCAGGTTCTTACAGCATCTGGTATTATACAACGCCTTATTCCTACTAAATCACTTAGAGTTGTAGAGCAAGCTCTATAGAGTGATATAGTAATTCCTACTTCTACAAAGCAAGTAACCCTAACGCTTGCAGCTAGAGAGGCTTCTACAAGCACTCGGGTTAGAATATCCTGTTAATGTAAGGGGCAGTGTAGTACAAAGAGGTGCCGGTGTTATAAGGAAGGAAAGGAGTGTAGTGTACACTGCCATCATAATGATCATGATTGTGGCTACTTATCAGGCCTAGCTACTCGTACAGAAATAGCTTTAGTTGAGAGGCTAAAGCGGAAGCGGGCAAGAGCAGACACTACTGGAAATATAGTAGAGTAGGCAATTCAATTACTATTCTACCATTCTACAATATTAGTGGCAGGGCCGGCCAGTTCGCCAACTGGCCGGCCCTGCCGAAAACTGAGATATTGGTGGCAGGGCCGGCCCGTTGGCCAACCGGTAATATTGGCGGCAGGGCCGGAACAGATCTTATGGTCCTGAAAACTCCAGTCTAAATCAAAACTACCCATAGCTTTAAAATAGCGTCCCTGAGAACGTACGAGAAATTGACGCCAACTATAACCTTAGATATAGCACTAAAGCTAATAGTTTCTGAGGAAGCCACGTTATCCCATGATTTGTTTTCTACGCTAACCTCTGCAGGCACAAAATGTCAAAAAGAAATAAAGGAGGTCGATTACCGACTCTGGGAAACAGAATCCAAAACACTATCTTCATCCATTGTTTTGCTAGGCGCTACTGATATGGTTGATGTCCCCATTAGCGAATTATAGATTGCGCCCGATCTGAGGAATTCGGTAGCTATACACAGGGGAAGGTGACGGCGAATATAAGGACGGGTATGAGAGACGCTGAACATGGGAACTAAGAGTAGGAGACTGAGAATTGTGGACTACCAGTAAGAGACTAAGAATTGGGGGCTGAAGGTGGGGGACTGGGGATGGGAAACTCATGGTGAGAAACTGAGGATGGAAACTCTGACGTCGAATCCTATCATGCCACCTTGGCCCTTATCTGAGACTTGACCAAATCCTTACCTTCTAGCAACCAAAGCTTCGTCTAAACACCCACAGTCACCATTCTAGCATGTCAGGCCACCGAGTTTCCACCAAGCGCAACATCCATTTTATTGACGGAAAAGGCAATGAGATCGGAGGCGCTTGGCAGAACGGGGCACTTACCTGGTCCGAGATGTCAGAATGGATGGAAATAACATTTCAGAAACCCACCGACGAATACGCCCCGTTCCGTTGCCTTGAGCCAGATGATCCAGTTCAGCCACTGGAGCAACATGGGCCCGCGGTAATAACTCAAAATAATAATAGTCCGATTGTACCTGGTTTCTATATTATTCTAAGCCCCCAAGGTAAGCTAACGATTATCTAGTTCCCAGGGGTTTCTAAGCTAATTAGTCTATGTTTAGGTGCTGTTGTCGAAATCCCAATCAATAGCCATAATCCTATGCCACGCTCTTCCAGCCGCGTATCGTCGGCTGAGTTAGATAACCACGTAAGCTTGCAACATTTCTATAATTAATTCGTAGATTATAGCTAAACTCTAATACGCCTCTAGGCTAGGAATTTTAGAAATCGAGTTCGCGCACGAGATGGCCGCTGTGTCATCACTGGTGCAGAGCCAGCTGGGGATGATTTTGTTCGGCTAGCGGCGGCTCATATATTCCCCCTCGCACATCTCGATGTAGTATGAAACTTCTAATTCCCAATATTTTTTGGTTTGAAGTCTAATATTTGGATAGTGGAAAAGAGAATCTTGGCAAAGGAAGATTACTGATGATAGATACGTTGGAGAATCGGGCATAAATTCTCTTCGGAACGGGATACTTTTGCGCTCTGACGTCCAGGCTTTGTTTGATACATATCGCATTACTATTAATCCCGATGCAAGTCATTACCAAATAACTTCGGCTTTATGGTTCTAATAGTACACTACACTTTAGAGAGGCTACAAAACTTACTGTTTTATCAATGAGCCTGGGCTAGACAACCTCATAATGTTACGTGATGCAAACACGGCTGCCCAGTACCAACCATCCCAGGATCTTTTAAAGCATCATTTCCGAATGTCAGTTTTGCTCAACATGAAGGGCAGGGAAGGATACCCCAAATGGGACGAAGACATCCCTTCGGGTTGTGATGAGATGGCAGAAGTCGCTAGTTCGGAAGAAGGGAAGCTTCGTCTGGAGACCATCTTGGCTAGTAAGCTCAATAGCTCTCTTGGATAATTTACTAGGCTCTTATAAAGACACGAGTTAACACACCGAAAATGTAGAAATGTTTAATTGCCTGTGCTAAGGATAAAAACTGAAAATAAACCCCATTTAACTCTCTCGAAGTAAAAGGAAATAAAGAAATTCACTTACCTTTTCCTCTTTATTCTCACTCTACAACAAATGAAATAATAGAAATCCACTTACTTCTCTCTCCATAACATCCAAATCACTCCTCCTCCTCCTCATCCCCCCACAACCTAGCCACCATAAGCACATGCTCATCGTCCCAAGACCCCTCAACCCAGTCCCCAAACTCGCTCTCCCCCTCCTCCAAGCTCCCAACTCTGCTTCTCCTTCCATCAAAGCCAAAAGAGTCGGCATTTTCATCACTCCCATCCCAAGAATCATCATCCTCTTCCTCCTCCTCGTCATCCTCACTCCCAATGCCAACAAACGGATCCGCCGCCTCCTCCCTCCACGGACTCCTAGGCCCCTCGCTCACAGGTGTAGGGCCCGCTGGCTCTTGGGCAGGAATGGACGTGTCAAACTCAATCCCTTCCATCTCATCCCACGGCCCCGGCGGCGGTGGTGACGGCGGTGGTGGTGTCATCTCCCTCGAGCCATTGAGAGAAGCTGGGATCAGCCGAGTGAGGGCCGTAATATCCCAATCCGAGTTCTCGAAGGAGAAATGGAGACTGCCATAATCGGCTGTGCTGGGGAGAGAGTCAGTTGAGGGGGAACTGAAGGTGAGGGAGGGGATGCTGGGGGCGTCGAGCATTGACGTATCTGATGGGACCTCTGACATCTTCGATGGGCTCTCTAAGGGGGTCTCGGATAGTCTCTCTGAAATACTTTCTGGTGGGCTCTCCGACAGGCTCTCTGAGGGATACACCGACTCACCTCCTGATCCATACACAGGCTCGCTTCCTGACGGAACCCCAGACATGTCATCCGACCATTCCAACTGGTCGTCCGACCCCAAAATGCGAATCAACTGACTGTCACTCAAATTCTCTTCCCCCCCACTACCTGTCTCAGAGATATCAATACCCTCAAGCCACTCACTCATGTCATCATTAAGCTCCATAATTGGCGCCTCTGACCACTCAGTCGTGCTATCCGTGAACTCTGTGATCTGCGAACTCGAAAATTGAGGAAGCGATAGGGGATGGTTGTATCGACATGCTTGACATGTTCGCGGGCGTGGATGGGCTGAAGAATGGACTTCGCACCGCAGCAGAGGGTCGAGATTGAGGGGTTGGAGAGGGGTGAAGAGGGGTTGGTTGGTTTTGGGCGGCATTTTGAATGTGTTGGGTGGTGATGCTGTTTGTGCTGCTGTTAGTGCGCTGTTGTTAGTATTCTGGTGTTCGTATATGAGGATATGAACTGTATGTTGTAGGCGAATGTGTTTGTTGATCTGATTTATGAAGAGGGTAGATGGGGGGGTTTATATAGCGAAGAAAAGGAGAGGGATGAAGTGGAAGGGGGAGACGTGGGCCGGCGGGACGGCCCTGTGGGGCTGGTGTGGCATTGGGGGTAGCTGGCTTTCTTTAATCGAACAAGGTGTCGGATGATGAATAATAAGTCTTGTCTGTTTCACCAGCGAAGTGGTATTCTTGAGTCCACTCGTTCTCTTTATGGCCAGAGAAACACAATAGCATTGTTCGTCTTTTAAACGTGGCGATTGAGACGCCTTCGAAAAATCAACTATATCCCTTTGTTGTGGCTGAGAAATGGTATTGTTCGTTTCAAGGTGACAATCAAAACCCGGGCTCTAAGAGGCTGAGTGAGACGAAACAAGTATCATTGTATGTTGTTGAATAAGAAAGAAATTTAAAGAAGGGAACAATACATCAGTTCAAAAAATGATAAATCCATAGGCACGGACACAAAACCGAAAGTGCAAGACTCGAGTTGAGGCTCAAAGCTAGAGACTCAAAGCCCAATCTCCCTCAACTGCTCATCAAGCCACTCCCCATCCTCCTTCGACTCCCCCGGACCGCCCGCCCAGTGTCCCCAGATAGACGGGAAGACCGCCAGCGTCGCGACGCCCTCGCGCATGAGCGAGACTTCGATTTCCGAGTCCTCAGGCCTGTCATTGTGTCAGTATATCTTCTCGTTCATAGGATCTATCGACGTACGGGAAGTACAAGTCCGTCTTGCACGGCAGAACAAGAGCTTTGGCCTTTATAGCCTGCATGGCGGCCTTGAAGTCGCCATTATACGGCTCCTGTTGCGAGACATCCGCATTCTGCCAGGTACGGAGCATAGTAAGCATATTCTCCGGATCTGCCATTCATTAGCCACCTATCGCCCACTTCCATCCCAAAAAGAGGTCACATACCCTTTGAAACCGCCCATTTCTCCCAGAACCCGACCAAAAAGTCCTCCAAATCCTTATACCCCAAATGAGTCTCATAGACCTTCTCGCGATAAAACGCCTGCGAGAATCCCCACCCGGCATAACCCCTCGCAAACGCCCTCATCCCCACTTCCCACTCATCCTTGCTCCATTCTCCCCTCCCCCCGCCGTCGCTACCGGCACCGGCGGATTTCACGCCCTTAATCGCAAGCAACGCGCTTTTCTGCCCCTCCAAAAAGACTTTATTATGCGTTGCGCACCGCGCCGCCCCGCAGAAGGGGACAACTATATCCATGAAGTCCGGATACTGCGTAGCCCACTGAAACGTCTGCGCCCCGCCCATACTCCACCCCAACACCGCTCTCAGATGCGTAATCCCCAGTCCCTTCGTAAGTAGCTCATGCTGGGCACGCACGTTATCGTACAACGTGATCGCGGGAAACGGGCGGAGCTCCGAATTAGACGGGGAAGTGGACTGGCCGTTTCCGAAGAGGGCGGGGATGATGATGCAGTATTTCTCGGGGGAGAGAGGGCGCGTGGGGCCGAGGAGCCAGGTGTTGGTGCTGGTGAGGCCGGAGAACCAGGTTGGGTAGAGGATGGGGGGGAGGGAGCGGGAGCCGTGGATGGTGTAGGAGATTTGGGCGGAAGGGAGGATGGCGCCGGATTGGAGGGTGAAGTTGCCGAGGGGGAAGGTTTGGACGGGGGGTTCTGGGGAGAGAGTGAGGGCGGATAGGTTAAGGTCGGCTGGGGTGGGTGAGGGTTCGGTCATAGTTGATGGAGAATCAGATGTGATATGTGATAGACAAGGACAATGAGGAAGGTGAGGAAGGTGAGGAAGGTGCTTGTGTGACTTGACTAGAAAACGGAAGTGGGAGAGGAGTCCCCTTTATATATAAAAACCTCCACAAGAACCACCTACCTCATATTCTCACACCTGACGAACCGCCTTCCCATTGAGGAAGCCCAGACCCGTTCTCAGCAAATCCCAGGACGCGCATCACAACCACCATGAATACTACGTCTCTCCTACCCCTCACCCCTCCATCCAGTCACATCCAGTCACCATCCAGTCACCATCCACATACGAACCCATCAACGCCTCTTCGCTCCTCATTCTCCAAAAATCACCGCGTGTTTTCGGCCTTGCACCGCCGATACGCCTATCATTCCGTGCAATTCCCATACCCATCAAGGTAAAAGGTGGAGATTGTTGAATTCCCATGTCGCATTAAGGTTGGCTGACATGAGCAGAACGGACACCTTAGAGACCTTTCCCGCTGTCTGGCGGGTGCTTATACCATCATCTGGCTTTAGCGAACGGACACCTCAGATGCCAACTGCGCAGCTTTATAAGGTATCGTCGCATGTGGGCTCTAGCTATACTAGTTTTGCCATATTGGAACTTCTCATTTTGAAGTTACCAGAGAACTTGAGGGAATTAATGGCATAGGATCCACTGAGCGGTTAATCCTGGCTGTTTGCTCTTCCATCTAGAGATATAGTAGCATGCATAGTTCCCGAAGCCGTAGTATATCTCATGATATTTCCGATAAATAATTAAAATGGGTAGAAAATTGTAATGTAATTCACATACGAGTCGCCCACACAAGCGAGTCGCCCACTAAAACACCAAAACGCGTCAACTTAACAAAAGTCAACATGCCACTACCAACACAAGCCCAATCCTCTAATCAAGAGGGTTGAATACTATTAGCTATCAATGCAATTAAACAAGGCCAGTTTCAAAGTGTTCGAGCAGCTGTAGCATCGTACGATATCCCCCGAACGACCTTACGCGATCGGATTCACAGAATGGCTTCCTGACGCGATTCTATTCCCAACTTATAGAAGTTGACTCTGTAAGGATACCTCCTTACTCGGGGTAGTTGCGGGTAGTGTAAGGATGCCTCCTTACCACGACATTTAAGGGACTAGGGTTAGGGGTGTTACAGACTAGTTGCGACGTCACGTGTTAGGCACAAAGGCAATTATCCAAGTTAGACCTAATACGGATATTTAAGGGGTAGGAGGCTGTAAGCTCCCCCTTTATCTTTTTTGTATCCTTCGTAGTAGACCTATAGGATTGCACTGACTCATATCCGACTTGTACTCCTATATGCAACTACTCGTGATACGGTGCCCTATGTCCTTACAGACTCCGTACGAAGAGTCAGCTCTCGTTTAGTACATCCTTAACCTAGATTCACGTGGATTTCCGCCCTAGCTGCAAGGTGTGTAAGAAATGGCCGACCTTCTACTCTCTGAACGAGGCAAGAGCTCTGTTGGGAAGAACTGGACTACTAACTTCATAAAGCGTCGTATGGAAATCAAAGCAAAGTTTAGTTAGAAGTACGATTATAAAAGAGCAAAATGTAAAGATCCTAAGATAATTTAAGAGTGGTTTTCTCTCGTATAAAACACCATTGCGAAATATGGTATTTTAGAGCAGGATATCTACAACTTTAATGAAGTAGGGTTTGCTATGGGAGTTATTGCTACTGCTAAGGTGGTTATAAGCTTAGAGTTAAAGAATAGTTGTACGAAGACTATCCAACTAGGGAATAGAGAATGGGTGTTAATTATCTAAGGTGTCAATTCGTACAGATGGGCACTCCTGCCATTCATTATTTTTAAGGCCTAGAATCACCTCTCTACTTAGTACGAGGACTTAGGATTACTAGACAATTAGGTGATTACACTAAGTGAGAACGGGTGGACTTTAAATTCAATTAGGTACAAGTGGATTCAACACTTTAATTAACATACAAACAGTCGTTTAATTGGAACCTATCGCCTTCTCATTCTTAATGGACATAAGAGCCACCTCTTAGCTCAATTTCAACACTACTGTATAGAACAGAAGATAATTACACTCTATATGCCACTGCACTCCTTATATATACTTCAGCCACTTAACGTTAGCTGCTTTGCTCTACTAAAGCTTTCATACAGAAAGCAGATTGAAACCTTCGTACAGAATAGGCTAAATCATATTATGAAGCTTAAGTTTCTCTCTACATTCAAAGAAGCATTTAAAGCTATATTTACAGAGCAGAACATTAAGAGTGGGTTCTGAGCTACAGGACTAGTTCTGTACAAGCTGTAGAATGTTCTCTCCTACTTAAATCTACACTTAAGAACTCTGACCCCTCCTATAGTTGAGAGCAACAATTAGACTTTAAAGACTCCTTAAACTATAAGGGAGCTTGACTTTTAAACAGAGCACGTTAAGAACTGTATTATACAGTACTAGGATAGCTCTCCTAGCTTAATTAATGACGCACTAAGCTAACTTGCTAAAGGAGCTTAGGTTATGATGCATTCTGCTGTTCTACTTAAAGCAGAAGTTAAGGCTCTACAAGCAGCAAATGAACAGAAAAAGAGGAGGGAAAGGAAGCGTAAGAGGCGTATAATGTAAGGAGGAAGCCTCTCTGTATGAGACGCAGAGGATATCCTTCATAGTGCTGAGGTTGATACTTAAGTCCGTATGGAGGTGGCAAGTGAGACTACTCAGCAGGTGGGCTCTACAGGCCGACAGAAGCGCTGTGGCTTATGTGGGATTACAGGCCATAATTCCTATACGTGCAAGAGACATGAGGATTCAGGGTTAGAAAATCAATTATAATCATAATTATTTAGCCATAATCATAATCATGATTATTTAAAAAGGTATAACGTGGTCCACCATCAACCTGGACACACCATCGACCCAGACACCTTTCTCGTCCTCACTAATACAAACTGCCAAAAGTCTACTAAAAACCAATCAAATCAATTACAACTACTCGGATTCGCTTGAACTATCTGTTTCTCTAGCCTCTGGGCATGTCCTTGCATTGTGGCCAGTCTTATAGCAGATGCCACAGAGCCGCGAACCTGTCCGACGCCTCTTTGACGACCCCTCGTTTTCCCCCTCAACGCATCCTTCCTCTTCAACCACACCCTTCTCTGCCATTATCTCCCTAGCATGGCTTCCATTTATAGCCCCTCTATCCTGGAGACGCGTCCGTTTAGCCCTCCGGCGCTTAGAAAGTGCATTGTTGGCCTCTTCTAATGTCTGGACCTTAGCCTCTAACAATAGTACCCGAGAGGAAACTGCTTGCATTCCTCTTGAAAGCTGGTCAACAGCAGCTAAAATCAGAGTTGGAGAGCTTCCCTGGTGTCTAGCAATTCGACCTTTAATAAGGGTAGACTGTGAGACGGCTTTGTTAGTAGTCTGGGGTGTCTTAGAGACCTAAGGCAAAGGTGGCCCATTAGGAGTCCTAGGCGGTGTTGGCGTCTGCAACTTAACATCTAGCTTCGAAAGCACAGCCTGCGGATCATAGGGGATAAGTCCAGCCCCCCGAAATCCCCCAAAAACGTTTTCTTTAGTGAAAGTCCGGTAGAAGGCGGCTCTAAAAGCAAGGAAGAATTCAGGCTTAGTAATGTGCGTGATCCGGGCCTTAATGAAGAGCTCGATTTCAGCACCGTACATCTTCTTTAAGACACTGTAACAACCGACATCAAGAGGCTAGGTAAGATGCGAGGAATGGGCAGGTAGACAAATGGTGCTGATGTTGTTCTCCTTGCAATACTCCTCGAATTCAGCGTTAACGTGACTCTCATGGCCATCAAGCACTAGCATCCGATATGCACCCCTCTAACAGCGTCAGGTATGCTTGTTGAAATGCTGTAGCCATTCTAGACCAGTCGAATTATCTGTCCATCCGTTAGTTGTTGTTGCAACTGCCTAGTCGTTAGGAATCTGGTGTTCAGAGTACTAGCTGGCGAGGTGGAAGCGGCCTTAAACTACCAAGAAAGGCAGCACCACGTAGCCGTCGCCAGCAATACTACAAATCGCCGTCGCCCATTCTCGATTTCCCGGCTGAATAGCCTTTGGTTTTCTGACCCGATTAGAGCGTATAACTACCATCCTAGGCCGTATCATGCCCATCATGAAGCCTGTCTCGTCGAAGTTGTAGAAGTCGCAGTCGAGGATGCCGTATTTTGCACGCATATTAGCCACTAGTTGGAACCATGGCTTAATAATTGTAGGATCTTCACAGAGGCCTCTCTAGTAGTCATAGACGCGATTAAAACGCGTCTTTAGCTCTGGACGTCATGCAACAAAGCGGTCTAGCCAGTTCTTTCCGATGTGTCGCGCACTGCGTTTCTGAAGCAGAAGATTGGCCGCATCACCCACATCGACAATCCAGGGTGAAAACCCTCGCGAATCCTGATCGAGTATGTATTAGACAATCACCTCCTCTTCTATTTTCGTCAGGTTCGAACGGGCGTTGTAGCTATCAGACTTCGCGGCCTGTCCCTTCATTCTATCAGCGATTGTAGACTTGGGTACGTTGTATATCTCTGCGGCGCGTCGGATGCTTAAACGCGGTGTTGATCGAATCGCATTAATCGCTAGAAGAACTCGGTTTTCTAGAAGGCAGTTCGACATTGTTGTGGTAGAGAAAACGCGTCTTGAACTTAGGTGGTTATGGTGGGGGGAAAAGTGTCCGGGTTGATGGTGTGTCTAGGTTGATGGTGGACCACGTTAATCATAATCATAATTAATAATCATGATTATAATCAAAGCTATAATCTATACCTTATTAGGCCTAGTTATTACCTAATTAGTCTTAGCTTAGATAAGTAAGAAGATAAGCGAATAAGATAAGATAAGAGAACTGAAATATTTTAGTATTTCTAGGGCTAAATACTACTATATCCTAACAAATTACTCGTAATTTAACATCACGTGAAAATCATGAATATTCATGATTAACGTATTTCACATGCAAGTTGCCATCCTAGGCAAGTCGCCACTAAAACACAAAAAAATTAACTATTACTACGACTACTACACCGCCACCCTACATAAAGACCGTTATTTAATCGTAATTGAATCCTTGTGCCTCTTGTAACGCTGGGTCTTAAACGTATAAGACTCACAGAGGTTTCGTTAGTTTAACTTAATAGAGGAGGCAGGGGATTAGACACAAAGGCTTTCGTAAAACACGTTACTAGTATATAACAAATACTGTATTAAGTTGAGCACGAAGCTCCTATCTAAGAACTAACTATCTACTTATATAGAGGTGTCGTGCTAAAGGGATATTCTAGATATTTAGATATTCCTAAATATCCCAACTATCTGAATATCCATCACGTGGCTAAATGGATATTCCGGATATTTAGATATTCCTAAATATCCCAACTATCTGAATATCTATCACGTGGGGTTAGGGATGCTATTGGTTCCAGAGACCTGTCGTCCTAGGAGTCACCTAGCTAATCACATCCTAATCTGAGCCGTAACACCTCTGGCATGTACAGGAATTATGGCCCATAACACCACATAAGCCACAACGCTTCTGCCAGCCCTTCGAGCCCACCTGCTGAGTACCCTCACTTACCACCTCTGTACGGACCTAAGCATTAACCTCAGCACTCTGAAGGATGTCCTCTCCCTCTCATACAGAGAGACTACCCCCTTACATTATACGCCTCTTGCGCTTCCTTTCCCTCCTCTTTTTCTATTCATTTGCTGCTTGTAGAGCTTTAACTTCTGCCTTTAGTAGAACAGCAGAATGCATTATAACTTGCGCCCCTTTAACAAGGCAGCTAATAGCATCATTAATTAAGGTAGGAGAGCTATTCTGATGTCGTACGACGTAGTTCTTAATATGCTCTGTTTGAAAATCAAGCTCCCTTATAGTTTGAGGGGTCTTTGAAGTCTAATTGTCACGCTTAAGTATTAGAGGGGTTAGAGTTCTTAAGTGTAGATTTAAGTGAGAGAGAACATTCTGCAGCTTGTACAGAACTAGCCCTATAGCTTAGAATCCGCTCTTGATGTTCTGCTTTATAAATGCAGCTTTAAATGCTTCTTTGAATGCAGAGAGAAACTCAAGCTTCGTGATATAGTTTAGCCTGTTCTATACGAAGGTTTTAATCTAACATCTGTACAAAAGCTTTAGTAGAGCAAAGCAGCTTACGTTAAGTGGCTAAAGTATGTGCAACGAGTATAGTGGCATATAGAGAGTGATTATCTTCCGTTCTATACAGTAGTGTTGAAATTAAGCTAAGAGGTGGCTCTTGTGTCTATTAAGAATAAGAAGGCAATAGGTTCTAATCAAACGACTATTTGTATGTTAATCAAAGTGTTGGATCCACTTGTACCTAATTAAATTTAAAGTCCACCCATTCTCACTTAGCATAATCACCTAATCGTCTAGCAATCCTAAGTCCTCATACTAAGCAGAGAGGTGATTCTGCGCCTTGAAAATAATAAACGGCGGGAGTGCCCATCTGTACGAATTAACACCTTAGATAATTAACACCCATTCCCTATTTCCTAGCTGTATAGTCTTTAGACGGCTCTTTGCTTCTAAGCTTGTGACTACCTTTGCAGTAGCAATAACTCCCATTACAAACCCTGCTTTATTAAAGTTGTAGATATCCTGCTCTAAGATGCCATATTTTACAACCACGTTCCGTACGAGAGAAAACCACTCTTAAATTATCTTAGGATCTTTACATTTTGCTCGTTTATAATCATACTTCTAACTAAACTTTGCTTTAATTTCTGCACGACGCTTAATAAAGGTAGTAGTCTAGTTCTTCCTAACAGGGCTCTTGCCTCATTTAGAGAGTAGAAGGTCAGCCATTTCTTGCACAGCTTGCGGTCGGGGCGGAAATCCACGCGAATCTAGGTCGAGAATATATTAAACAAGAGCTGACTCTTCGTACGGAGTCAACTTACGTGAGTTAGGAGTAGAGTCGCGTCGAGAAGTTATACCACGAATCTGGTCACGTAAGGTTGTACGAGGCACATCGTACGATACTGCAGCTGCTTGAACAGTTTGACAATTGCCTTGTTTAATTGCTTGAATAGCTAATAGTATCCTGCCCTCTTGATTAGAGGATTGGGCTTGTGTTGGTCGTGGCATTGTTGACTATAGTTAAGTTGACGCGTTTTGGTGTTTTGGTGGCGACTTGCCCGGGATGGCGACTCGCATGTGAAATACGTTATAGGAAAGTCATAATCATAATCAAAATCATGCTTACGTAATATTTGATTATTTGAATATTCATGATTATTTGATTATTTGTTGCTAACCCTGTGAGGATTCAATTATAGTTGAATAAGGGTCATTATATAGGGTGGTGGTGTAGTAGTAGTAGTAGTAGTCAATTTATTAGTGTTTTGGTGGGCGACTCGCTTGTGTGGGCGACTCGTATGTGAATTACGTTACATTTATTTCCTCTAATTAAATAATATGATAATATCACACGCTCGAAAGTAAAACTCCCCTCTCGCTCTCCCCCTCCGTTCAATTTTCACCACCTAATCAATGTACAAGCTCCAGTCAATGCCCGCAACATCAACGTAGCACTGGACAATGTTCTCAGTCTCGTGCACCGATCCATCACCCGCCGAGCACTGCGGCAGCAGCCTCAGCTGGGCACATCCAGCGGGAACCGCCTCACCAGTGCGCAGCACATTCAGGGCAATCGCCTCGCTGAACGGAAGCTGCTGGTTGCAAGCGACGTAGGTGGCCGCCTCAGGGGCAGTGAGGTAGGTGACTGGGGAAGGGAAGCGCTCGAGTCCCACGCTGGTCGTGCCGAGGCCGGCGTTGATGGAGACGGAGGTGGCGGGTGCGGGGGCGATCTGGATACCGTAGGGGTAGGCATTCTGTGTTGTATTAGTTTTCATATTCTCATGTTTCCCGTTAGAAGTTTGGAGGGGACATACAGGAGCAGCTCCGCCGCTGGACTGGACGGTACCGCGGTTATAGCGAATGTCCTCTGCGGTGCCGTTGACGAAGAACTGGCGGCCGGGGTTGGTGGCGTCGTTGGGGACGAGGACGGCGGCGCCCTGGCCGGCGCCGACGTGGTAGGAGGTCAGGACGTAGTCCTGGATGGAGGGGACGAGGTCGGCGCCGGTGACATTGGCGACGAGGCGGAAGTTGGTGCTTTGGGTCCACGGGGGGGAGATGGGCTTGTCGAGCTGGGGGGCGGCGACGGTGGCGGAGGCGAAGGCCAGGATGGCGGTTGCTGCGGTGTAGTGCATGGTTGCGGTTTTGGTTGTGGTGGTGGTGGAGGTGGGGTGAGTGTGAGTTTAGGTGGTGGAGATGATGATGCTGATGATGGAGTGATGATGAGAGAGGGGAATTCAAAACAGAAGGAAGGAACGACCGTACTTATACACTTTCACACTATAGTCGCCGAGAGGCTTCTCTCACGATATGACACCAGCTACCTGCTCTACCTTCGGACGTACCTTGACACCATTTCGTGTATGTCCGGTTCGCTTCGCAGCTTAAATGGATACGAGGTCCCTGGCGGCAATAGGCTCGTGATGGTTTGTCGATCCTCGAGCGGCCGCCGGGATTTCGGCTAGTGCTATAGAATACTGAGAGTACTGTTCATGCTACTCGAGGAGAGCACTCTATATATACCGTTACATTGATGGCGTTGCAGCGCATCGCGTGTCTCGCAGTACGAGCATTTCTTACTGTACTTCCCCGTCGAAGCCATCAGCCACACTGTGTCTATACCCGTCAACGCACGATGAGTAGCCGGAGCTGGCGTCTATACGAGATTCCTTGTCCATATCCAGGTTCTGCGCCGAGCGATTTTGTGGGGAAATAGCGGCGATAGACAGCGGGTCCTAGATGTGGCTGGACAGGAGCAAGGGAGGGACGTTTTGTGTCGTCATGTTTTCTTGTTTACTTGCCTTTTCTCTCTGGTCGGCATTTTCGGAGTTCATGTTTTGTTTATTTTTAGGTTGTTTTAAGGGTACGGGCGGCGCGAGGTTAGGGGCGGATTAAGCTTTGCCTCAGCCGAGAGATGGGGATGAAGGATTGCCACCGCCACGGCAGTTATTGTGTGTGGTATTGTAAGCCATTGTAAGCTTTTGCTACATCTTGCCTTACCGCTGTCAAAACTTCACGACGACGACGCCTCCCAATATGCTGCGCGACGACTAATCAATATTCATGAGCTCCCCTCGTAGTCGAGTATCGCGTTCCCCGAAGCCATCATCGTATCCCCTATCCCCGGCTGTCAGCATGCAACACCAGCAAATTACAGCACCTCGTACCATATGTTGATCGTCTCAGTTCTATGCTGACACCGACACTTTAACGGCTTAGGAACTGCAGTTCCGCCGCGGTGCCTGGGGACGATGACGATCAGCTTTGGTTCTATTTTAACATGCGAAAGAAAAGTGGTGGAATCAGGGGAACCTTGTCCCGTATCCGGCAACTTGACATACAAACCCTGTATCCCCATATATCCTACCCTGTACTTTCTCGTTCCTGACAGCGGCACGGATTGAGACCCAATCAGGACATCTAAGATTCTATTCCAATCTCCTTCCGTTCTCACTTCACCACTTCTAGCCCCTCAGCCGCAAACTACGATTACATTCAAAGTCACATAAACGGAATCACAGCACCAGCACCAGCGTCAAGAGATAGACATCATGTTCCGCTATGAGCAGAGATTCTACAGCAACGTCTTCTATGCTATGTCCCCGAAAAAAACCGGGCAAAGATACAGACACAGCCCAAGAAGACCCCCAAACCCATCTGCCGTAACTCTACCGTTACTATATTTATTTCCATTAATAAAAAAAACACCACATCACATAATTTGCGCCAGTTTTCGCGTTTATACAAACACGCGTGTCTCCCCCCACCGCCCCACCGGTCTCCCCCCACCCCCCCACCGGTCCCCCCCTATTTGTACACCACCGCTTCACTACTCGTCGTCGGTATCGGTGTCAGTGTCGGTGTCGCTCGGGATATCACCTTCCTCTTCTTCGCTGTCGCTCTCGTCGTCCGAGGACTCCTCGGCCTTCTTCTTGGACTTCTTCTTTGGGGGGGCGCCGGTGATGCCGCCGGTCTTCATGGCTTGCATTTGGCCCGCGAGCGAGTCTGGTTGTAGTTAGTTATTTGATCTGGCTAGGGTGGTTGTGGGGAGAAGGGGAAAGACATACCCTCATCCGGCTCGCTAATGTCATCATCATCATCCAGTGCCATCGCCTTGCTCGCATCCTCAACCACGAGCGTAACCTCCATCTTCGTATCAAAGCCTACGTAGCTGTCACACACCAAGTGCATAACGAACGTATACTGACCCGCCTGCGGCGGCGCTTGGAACTGCGCCTTGAGGGTCTGCATGTTGAACGTCGGCTTCGCCGCATCAGTGAAGATGGGCTTATCAAAGGTCGTGAAGGTGAACGGAGGAACTGCCATCTTGCCCTGCTTGCTATCGGTCAGGAACACGTGCCAGCGCGGCGAGTAGTCGCGGGCGTAGTACGGTGCGTAGGCGAGAGGTGGCTGGACGGGCTTGTTGGCCTCGGCGCCGGACTTGGAGTTCTTCTTGTCGCGGCCGAGGATGGCCTCGAGATCGCCCTCATCGGGGTCGATGTCCTCGAGGTCGAGCTCGTTGACGGCGGGGACGCCGGCGCTGCCAGGGGGAACGAAGCGGCCCTTGACAACGAGGGAAACGAGAGAGCCAGGTGTGATGTGCTTCTCACCAACGACCTTGAAGAAGGCCTTGGAGACTTGGAGATGCGGGAGTTGCAGGGCAACGTCCATGGAGGTCTTGAACTGGGCGTCTGAGAGGAGGCCGGCGCCGACGGTGAGTTTCGAGCGCTTGTTTTCGGGCAGAGCCATGAATTGCTGAAGCGAGGTGTGTACCTTGGAATCGCCATCGATGGCTTTGACGATCTCGGGGGTGAAATGTGGGAGTTGCAGGAGGGGCGATGCCTTTGGTGGCAGGGCCTGGATGAGGCTTTGCGTAACGGCGTATGATTGGAGGATGGGGAGCGTTGCGCCGAATGCGAGAGAAATTGCCGTGAAGCTCTGGTTAAGGGCGTGTGCGATTGGTGCGACCTCGAATTTCAGCTCGTCCAGGGCGTTATCATCCAGTTCGATGCGGCCAAGGTAAGCCCAGATGAGAGCAAGTGTCTTTCTCCTAACTCCGCCCTCGAGATCTTCCAGCTTTGTGCGGTCCTTAACAGTCAAGCCAGCGGCAAAAGGTCCAAATTCTCCGTCTGCCAGGATTCTCGACTCGAGTCTGCCGAGGCTGACTTCTGCCTTGTTACCCTTCAGTACTTTGTTGAACTCGACACCAGAGCTAAGGGCGTAGACGACGTCGCCCTCGGCCATATCCTCCTCGTATTCCTTGAAAAGATTGTTTGCGCTTTCGATTAAAACCTTCTCCTTCGACAGAGCTTGGGTTCCATACCACCACTTTCCGACGAGATATGGTAATAAGACGCCCAAGAGGCCAGCGTAGATTATCAGGACGTATTTTCCATTGCCATCAGTAATAATAAATTGGGGCAGCGCAATGCCGATGCTAAAGCTTTGTTTTCCATCGGGGTGGCCGAATTGTTGGTAGTTGTTGCGGATATCCTCGTCAGTGAGTGCCTTGTAAGCCTTTGTGAGGTCCACGAAGAAGTCATTGAGCATCTCAATAGTCTCGTTCTTTGCTGGGTCTGGCTTGACCTTGTCGGGATGGAATTTAAGAGACATGCGCTTGTAATGTGACCTGATCTCCTTCTCGGTGGCGGATTCCGAGACGCCTAAAATATCATACGGATTCCAAATCTTTGTAATCGTCCTGGCGGTGACATGGATAAGGTATGCCATAAACCCAATCAATGCCCATCCTAGAATAACGGTAACTATACGCTTCAGCTTCCTCTCTCGCCGTCTCTGCTTCTTGCGCTGTGCTTGTATGAGGTCGGCATGTTCGGGCTTGAAGTCGGATAGGATTCGAGGGGCAGTGGCGCCAGGGTCTGAGCTGGGCTTGAGAACGGAATAAGTCAAGGGAATAGTGACTATTGCCGTGACGGTGAGGACAAAGAATGGAAAGAATTGCCCCTACAAAATGTTAGCATAATTCAGGCGACGTCGCGCGAGAAGTGGCATACCTGTTCATCGTAACTATAATCTGTCCCCGACATTTTGTCTGGGCGTCTGGCAGAGCGCCGTCAATGTGATGGGTCTTGCGCGCAACCGTATACAGCTTATAGACAGACAAATCAAACTCTTATAAGCTATTATGAGAGCTTGGTGTCTAAGAGTTAATCGTTCTTTGCAAAAGGAGTGTTGGGGAATATGGAAGGCGAAAGTAGAAGATCCCCCCGGTTAACTGTTTTCTACCTTAATCGTCACACTTCAACCGTGTTCTGATCGATTTGACAAGGGGCTAAACATAAGGCCACTAGTACATATATGGACTAGTGGAATGGCTTGTGGCCAACCGCACCCGAAGTTTAAAAGTCTCAGCCTCGTCTGCAAGGTTGAATCAAGTCAGCCAGGCACGATCACCTCTTCAATTTCATCCGAACGGCGATAAAGTGAGATATACGCGTTATAAACCACCATTGCTTCATTTGAATAGCAAGCATAATTCAAAGCATAATTCAAATATGAAGTTCATCTGAAGTTTCACGCGTTTTGTACTTGAGAACTCGAGGAAATAAGACAAGGCTGAACAGTCCTGCCAAACGCGGGTTGTCTATGCATGACTAATCAAGATCTCCTCCCCCAAACTTACTCGTACCTCGCCATCCAACAAGCGCTTAACAAACAGAGGTAAAGTCCGTAGTGAGGACGACAACAACACAACAGCACTCACGGAACACTTGATCGACGTGTTCACAACATGGCAAGCACCGGAGAGAAGCCCTTGGGCATCACAGCCCCTCTGTCGACCGCACTTCCCACCGATTCCGAGAACCAAGCCAGCAGCGCTCTCATTGAGGAGTTGAAGAGGCAGAACAACTATGAGAGCGTCGTCGACACCCAGAAAAGGTATGCAGACATCACCGACCTCTATGTTATGTTTAGAGCCACTTTGTCGCTACAGGCAGGCTAATGAACTTGATGTAGGACCGAAGCCCTGAAGGCGTTACAGGCCATCACCGAAGAGTTCATCAAACAAGTCAGCAAGGCACAAGGTCTGCCAGACAGCGTTGCGAATTCTGCCGGCGGTAAGATCTTTACATATGGTAGTTTCCGATTAGGTGTGTTTGGACCTGGCTCCGATATTGATACCCTGGTTGTTGGTCCCAAGCATGTCACTCGAGACGACTTCTTCAAGTACTTCCCCGACCTCCTGGTGAAGATGTCACCCCCAGGAGCAATCACAGATCTCACACCCGTCGTCGACTCTTTCGTCCCTATCATCAAGTTTGAATATGCTGGCATCAGCATCGATTTGATTTTCTCCCGCATCGCCGTTCTCAACCAGATACCCCAATCCCTCACCCTTCAAGATTCGAACCTTTTGCGAGGACTTGACGAAGCTGATCTACGCTCTCTCAACGGAACGCGCGTTACAGATGCAATTCTCGACCTAGTCCCCCAAAAGACAATCTTCAGGACGGCGCTGCGTGGGATTAAATTATGGGCTCAGAGGCGTGCGATCTATGCAAACATCATCGGATTCCCTGGTGGTGTGGCCTGGGCTATGTTGGTTGCGCGTGTTTGCCAACTCTATCCGAAGGCTACTTCCTCCACGGTGGTATTGAAATTCTTCCGTATTATGGAAAAATGGCAGTGGCCTACACCAGTCCTGCTAACACACATTGCGAGTGGCCCATTGCAGGTCAAAGTGTGGAATCCACGCGTGAGTACTCATAGATTGCCTTGATATGTTGTGTACTAAATACTTCACAGATATACAAGCATGACAGTTTCCATCTGATGCCGATTATCACACCTGCGTACCCTTCCATGTGTGCGACTCATAATATTACGAGATCCACCAAGGAAATCATCCAGCGAGAACTCAAGCGCGGAGGGAATATTACAGACCAAATCATGTCAGGCAAGTTGCAATGGAAGGACCTGTTTGCGAAGCATACGTTTTTCACTGAGGGCTACAAGTACTACCTTTCCGTCATATCTGCCAGCACAACTAGGGAAGCCCAGAACATCTGGGGAGGATTGGTCGAGTCTAAAATTCGTCTTCTTGTCCTCTCACTGGAGGGTCACGACTCGATCGCTCTCGCCCACCCTTTCAATAAAGGTTCTGAACGTGTTCACGAGTGCCACAGCGAAGAAGAGGTCGAGAAGGCCAAGAGTGGCAGTTTGCTGTTTCTTGTAAAAGGCGAGCCCGCTGCTTCCGAGAAGCCCGATGACAAGCTGAAGGAAGAGAATGCCGAGGATGTTAAAAAGGAAAACAACGAAGATGTCAAGAAGGAAAACGGCGAAGACGTCAAGAAGGAGAACGGTGAAGATGTCAAGAAGGAGAACGACGAAGAGGAAAAGAAGGAAGACGAACCAAAAACAACCATGGTGTACACAACCACGTATTACATTGGCTTGGAGCTCAAGGAAGGTGCTCGATCTCTCGACTTATCATACCAAGTCGACGACTTCAAATATAGGTGCACGAGCTGGGATAAGCATGACGACAGCCTAAACGCCTTGAACATCGTCCACACGCGAAAGTAAGCCCTATCACCACCCCACCCACACAACCTTTCCATACTAACTTTGTGATCTCAAAGCTGCGATCTACCCGACGACGTCTTCTCACCAGGCGAAGTCAAGCCCACGCGCCCCGTCAAGAAGAAGACGGTCGTCAAGAAGCGCAGAGTTGCCGAAGTATGTCCAAACGCACCCTTCGTCCGGACTAACCTGCGGCCAAAAAAAGCTTTACTCCCGGAACAAGACCATTCGTCTACCGTCTGGGAATCTGGGTACTGTGCCCCCTATATCCGATGCTGACTTTTTAACTAGGAATCCAATGGCGCAGCGCCACCACCGAAACGCCAGCAGACCTCCGTCGCAGCACAGGGCTGATCGTGAACGCCTCTCTCGATCACACAACCTATACGTTCAGGCGATACAGCCTACACCCACCCACCCACTACTTTATACACGGTAAACCGCCGACTTGATAACCCCAGTCCCAGCAAGCGCGCCCTCCACAGCCACCACCACGTCGAGCACCATCCCATCAAAATCCAGCGCAGATTCACATATTCACAAAGGGCCAGATTTATTCGGCCACACCCAAATAACTATACTAACACCAGGAACTGACCTACCTACCCAGCGCTCCGCACAACCACCCTTCTTGCTCTTCCCCCCGTTCATGTCGTAAGCGAAGTTCTCTTTCTTCCGGCGATGGCTGTTTGTGGGACGGAGCGTACTGTAATTGCGCAAGTCGCGTGCGGGGATGTACGAGCGGGCGGACATGAATAGATGGAGTAGGATAATGGGCGCAGATATTAGCGATGATGATGCCCTTTGCTGCCTCCGCGGGGGAAGGTGATGGCGCGGAGCAAGGAGATAGCCTGTATGTAGCTATAATACAATCTAATTTAGGGACCACGGGTCTCGATCCATCCATATTCGTTCTATATATGTGTCTCCCCCCCTTCTATAACCAGACCCAGGATAGCTTGGGAGGGCGTGTAAATCCTCTAGGTACCATTGGTAATGTTAAACTCTTGCAACACCTGCTGTTCAAAAGCTATGAACTGGCACCGAACTAACTGGCAAACACAACATTAGAGGAAAATTAAAGTAAATATATCTAACGTCCTCCCATGCGTAGCGAAAAGCACGGTAGGGTTCTCGCGACGTAGGATAGATGTATATACAAAACAGTTGTCGTCCATTGTATACTTTCCAAAGGAAGCTTAGCGGAAAGGATCCAGGATGCTTTGCATTACCTGCAGAACACGTGGCTAACTTGCACAGTCCCATGTCTGTCTTGCGCTATTTATGTTCAGTTGAAATGGCAAGTATGAGGACGTCTTCCCAGTGAGGTTCTCCCCTATCACTTATCTTGCATAGTTCCGTAATGGCCGAAGCTCTTGCCGTTGTTGGCGTTGTCTCCAGTATAGTCCAGCTCCTCGACTTTGGTACAACAGTCTTGTCTCGTCTCAAAGAGTACCAGTCCAACCTTGGGGAGGTTCCAAAGTCATTTCGTCAAATAGACAAGGAGCTACCACTGTTACTCCATATTATCCAACAAATTCAAGATGCGCTAGCTGCTGGTTCTGTTGGGATTGAGACAAAGACGGCTCTCTTACCTGTTGTTAAGGGTTGCCAGGAACAACTTGAACTACGCCAAAGTATCTTTGATAAAACGCTACCAAAAGCGGATGACTCGTCCCTTGAAAAGAGCAAGAAAGCGATATCTAGCTTGGGACAAGACGGAAAAGTCGAGCGCATATTGAAGAATTTCCGGGGTTTTACCAGCTCCCTAACGTTTTACTACTCCGCTGCTTCATCGACCTTGCCGCCCCTAAATGGTACCATAGTTTTTAATTATGTGTTCATAGTTTTATGTTACTAACTTTTAAATTCAGATGCGAAGCTCATAGAAATTCGTCGCTGGCTGTCACCACCAGATCCATCCGTGAACTATCAGAAATCGTGTAACAACGAGAAGAGGACACTGGGCTATGGCTTCTTCACGGCGAAGAATATACCAAATGGAAAACGGATGCCGCATCTATCATCTGGCTATATGGTATTGCGGGTTGCGGTAAAACAATTCTGAGCTCTACTATCATCCAGGATGTGTTCCAGCACTGTATCAGTGACCCTGGGAAGGTGGTTGCGTACTTCTACTTCGACTTCAACGACCTACAAAAACAATCCCCGGAGCTAATGGTCAGATCACTCATTTGCCAACTTTCACAGAAATGTGTGAGGATACCTACAAACCTCGACCTACTATTCTCCTCGTGCGACAATGGACACCAAAACCCGTCATTAGATTCTCAATTAGATGTGCTACAGCAGATGATCCAGGAGTACCCACAATGCTACATTATCCTCGATGCCCTTGACGAGTGTAAAGATCGAGCTGAGTTGATGGATATCATCAATCAAATATCTGGTTGGCAGCTCGACAACCTGCACGTCTTGGTTACGAGTCGGGAGGAACGAGAAATTCAGAACTCGCTACAGAGTCTTATAGAGGACCAAAACACCATTTGTCTTGAAAGCAAACTAGTTGACGTCGACATACAGAAATACGTTCGTACGAGGCTACTGGGTGATGCAGATCTGAAAAAATGGCAAAAATCTTCAGATGTTCAGTATGAGATTGAGGCTGCATTGATGAATGGGCCCCGTGGGATGTAAGGATAACACTTCCGTATCCCTAATGTCTGATATTGATTACAGCAACAGGTTTCGATGGGCAGTTTGTCAGTTAGATGCACTGGGAAAGTGTCGCAACCGCTTAGCGTTACGGAACTCCCTCAGGACCCTTCCACCAACGCTGGATGAAACATACGATCGGATCCTCTGCGCTATTAGCGATGAGGACTCTGAATATGCTGTTCGTATCTTGAGCTGGTTGGCATTCTCTTCAAGGCCACTTTTGCTAGAAGAGGTCTCTGAAGTTGTCGCTATTGATACTAACCGCGATCCAATGTTCAGCCGGGATGAGGTGCTTGAGGATCCATCAGATGTGTTGGATATATGTTCCAGCCTCATTACTATAACCACGACTGTCGACATCATGGGAGATTTTCTCCGTGTCTCAGATTTCGGTTATGTGCCAAGTGGGAAGGTGGTCGGATTAGCCCATTACTCAGTAAAGGAATTCTTGATCTCGGAACGGAGCCCGTCCAACCCGAGCAGAAAAGTACACCACGCAAGGTGTTAGTTGCAACGGATTTCTTGCAATAAGCTGCCTTGGGTATCTTCTCCAACTTGGTCAGTGTGATTTGTTCTCTCATGAGGACATCAAAGCCTCGAAGCTAGCTCAGTACACAGCGGAGTTCTGGATCACCCATGCGCAAGCAGCAGGAGAAAGAGGGGAAGATTTAAGCCATCAGATTTTGAGTCTCCTTTTAAAGAAAAACAGTGCTTATCTCAATTCGGTTAAAATGTTCGATATAGAGCGCCCTTGGGCCGACTCAGACTTTACAAGGGTGATAGAGGATGTTCAAACTCCGCTATACATAGCATCGTTATTTGGCTGGACCGATATTGTAGAGCAGCTGATTAGTGAAGGAGCCAACATTCACGCGCGAAGCGGATCCTACGGCAACGCGCTCCAGGCGGCATCGTACAGTGGCCACGAGAAGACTGTAGGGCTGCTACT
>KV459566.1:0-24959 GCA_001662645.1 Pseudogymnoascus sp. 03VT05 | reverse complement strand
ACTGTAGGGCTGCTACTCACTGCTGGTGCTGACGTTAACAAGCAAGGCGGATCCTACGGCAATGCGCTCGAGGCAGCATCAGGTAGAGGCTATAAGGAGATCGTATGCTTGCTACTCACTGCAGGCGCTGAGATCAACGCACAAAGTGGACGCGATGACTGTGGCAACGCACTCCAGGCAGCATCATCTAATGGCCATAACGATGTCGTGAAGGTGCTACTAAGCAAGGGTGCTAACGTTAACGCTCAACGCAAAGACTATAGCACCGCACTCTATAGCACCGCACTCCAGGCAGCAACAAATAGAGGCCATGATAATACTGTTAGACTGCTGCTCACTGCAGGTGCTAATATTAACGCTAAAGGTAGATACTATAGTAATGCGCTCCAGCTAGCATCAGTTAGAGGCTATAGCAAAATTGCCAAGATTCTGCTAAGTAAGGGTGCCAATGTCAACGCACAGGGTGGATACCATGGTGACGCACTCCAAGCGGCATCATCTCAAGGCCATTTGGAAATTGCCAAGATGCTGCTAAGCAATGGCGCTACGTCAATGCTCAAGGCGCTCGAGACGGATACTTCAACGCTGACGGTGCTCAAGGCGGACGCTACAACAACGCACTCCAGGCGGCATTGGATATAGGCCACCACGAGATTGCTGAGCTTCTGCTATGCAACGGTGCTAGACAAGATATATGATGTCAAATATACCTTAAACCCGACCGGCCACCTTCCTTCAAGTATTGCTCCATCACGAGCATCACTTGATATGGCAATTTCCATCAAAATTCCCAAGTGCAGCGGTCGGTGGAGCCAGCATCACGGATTCCGAAGATCAAGAAATGGTCAGAAAATGAGTATCAGGAAGAGCTGGCGTCAATGAATTGGATATCGATACTCAGTCCAGGGGCTTCTTCCTACGAAAGGGGTGGACGGTATGGTGATTTGTTATTCTTCGGGAGTTTTTCAAATATATTTCAAATCCTTCAAAAATAGGGGTAATTTAATAAATATCTTCATAATGCGTATATATTTGACACCACATGATCATATTACATATGAATATCTTATACATACATACATACAAACAAAATCTCTCCCCCTCATCATGTCAAATACAATAATCCCCCCCAATCCCCCAAAATTGTTACAAAAAATCCCCCCCACCTTCCCAAAAACACCCCCACACAAACCCATCCCACCATCATCCAATCCAATCCATGCACCCCCCTAAAATGCTAACCATCCACAATCCAATCCAACCCCACTACCCTCCCCCCCCTTCAAACCCACCCATCCCCATCTCCCCCATCATCCCCCCCTCAAACCCTCCTCCTCCCCCAGTTCCCCCCTCCAACCCCGTCCCCGCTCCATTCCCACCCCCAAGTCCCAACCCTAGTCCCAAAAACGCCTCTTCCCCTGCCCCCCCCCCATCATCCGGTGGCGCCATGTTAAAAGGCATGAACCACGCGCTCGTCTGCTGATGCGCCATCCAGCCCTGTCCGCTTCCCATCCCCGCCATACCCCCCTGTCCGCTCTGACCTTGCCCTGGTCCACCCTGGCTCTGTTGGCTGGGAGTGGTCATACCGGGATCTAAACCCTCCATCCCGACGGGTGACCACATCCCCGCCCCCCCAGGGGAGGGAGAGGGACCGCCGCGTTGGGCGGTGGGGGCGTTGTAGGCGCTAAAGACGAGGTGGGCGTCTAGGTTGGGCATTATGTCGGGGGGGAAGGGGGAGGGGTAGAAGGGGGTTGGGTTGTGGGGGAAGGCGGGGGAGGGGGTGTGTGGGTAGGGTTGTTGTTGTTGTTGTTGTTGTTGTTGTTGGGGGTGGTGTTGTTGTTGCTGTTGCTGAGGATGTTGGGGTTGGTGGTGTTGAGAGTGTGGAAGGAGGTGTGGTGAGTGCGAGAGGGCGTGGGGGGACATTTGTTGTTGTTGTTGTTGTTGTTGTTGTTGTTGTTGTTGGGCGAGTGCGGCGTGTTGTTGCGGGATGTGGAGGGGATGTGGTTGTGGCCGGTGCGTCGGGTGCGGGCCTTGGTGGTGGGGGTGTGATGAGATTTGCTGCTGAGGTTGAGATTGAGGCTGAGGCGTCTGTGGCTGCAGCGCAGGTTGTTGTTGCTGCTGCTGTTGCGGCGTGGTCTTCTTCTTCCGTTTACTCTGTTTCGGCCCCTCCTGCACCGCCGTTGCAGCAGGCGGTATACTATGCACGAACTCCTCCACCGTCCTCAGCCCACTCTTCAGCTCTAACACCGCATCCTCACCACTCTCCCCACTCGGCCTAGCCGCCTCCTCGAAATCACCCTGTGACACACCATGCGGGTACCGGTCAAACCAATCGCCATACTGACTAACGACGTTGGCCTCACCCGCGCTCCCGCCGCGCTTAGCCGCAAACGCACACTCCTTGAAGTGTTTCTTAAGCTGTTCGGACGTCCAGTGAAACACACCCCATCCGCGCTTCATCTTAGTGAGGTAACGCACATTGGTAGCGAGATTTCGTTTCGCGAGACTAGCAACGGCCTCGTCCTTCGAGAACGCGAGCGGCATCTGCGCAGTACTAGAGAGGAATGCGCAGTACCCCGCGAACGGGGCAGTAAGCGGGTATGCCTCCGCGACGCGGAGGAGCGCGGAGATGCGCTGCGCGGCGCCCGTGGCAGCCGCGGCGGTGGATTCAATGAATTCCGCTGGCGGAGCGGGGCGGGGCGGGCCGGGGACGGAGCAGTGGACAGCGTTGTGTGCGAGGAGGAGGATGGTTTGTTGGACGGTGATGTGGAGGAAGAGGAATTGGTTGCCGAGGCCCTGTGTCTCGTGCGCGCTGAGGTTCGCGGGTGTGTATTGGAGGAGGTCGGGGAGGGAGCGCTCGAATGCTTCGGATTGGATGCGGAGGTCGGCGAACTCGGAGTCGTCGGCCCAGATGGAGGCGGGGTCGCGGTCGCGGCCGCCTTGGAAGTAGTAGATTATTATGCGGCCCCATAGCGCGATGGAGCGGATGGTGAAGGCGGCGACGCCCATGTTTTCGCGGGCGTTGGAGAGCTCGCCGTCGCCACCGGCTGATGGGAAGGGCACATCGCCCTTCATATCCTCCGTCGGCCCTTCGATGTCCAGCTGGAACAGATCCTCCTTGATTGGCAACTGCACCATGATGGTCTCCTCCTTGATAAACATCGGCCTGTCCGTGCCGGACGAGTTAAACCGATCCATCAGGAAGCATGCCCACATCGTGCGGCGCCGAATCTCGCGGTCCACAAAGCTTAGTCGCACGCGCGAGTGGGGCTTGCACGGGTCGTACTCTAGGTCGCGGTGCAACTGCAGTGCATACGCCATGCGGATCGCCATGCCGCCTAAAGCCCAACTGCGGCCTCCGTAACACGTTCCGAACTCGTGGAGCCCAAGGAGCAGGAGGCACGTCAGGATTGTGATATTAGGCCACTCATAGCGCTTCAGAACTATGCTGCGCGCTTCGGCGGCCCATGATTCGCCTCGCAGGAAGGCAGGCTGAGAACTGACTTTTGGATGTGTCGAGAATCTGGCCGAGACGGCGCATACGGCCAGGATTAGGACTGGAGGGAGAGTGTCGGACCTGCTTTGTTAGAATCTGTGCTTAGAAATGGAAGTTGGGATGAACCAGCACTTACTTGAGTTTGCGCATGTAGCTCGGTTTGTGGAGAACATGATACGCCTGTCCATACAGATTATCAAAGAAGACCTCCGCCAAATGCTCCTGTATCTCCTTCTCCGGCAACGCATCCGCGCCCTCCATCAACAACTTCGTCTCCTCCGCCTCATGCGCCGCCAGCGACGCCGGCAGCACCTCGCTACCCGACCCCTTCGCCGACGTAGCCCAAGCCTGCAACTCCGACCCAAACGCCTCCTCCGCAGGCCTCTTCTTCGAGCTCGCCGGCTTCGCCTGCGCCGTCCCGGGTATGGCGGGCTTGACCTGCGCCCGCACGACTGACGCGCACTCATTCTCGTCCTTGGGTATAATCCGGATGATCCGCTCTTCCATGCGCTTCAGCCGCTTGTCCAGCATGGCCATGTAATCCGTGCGCGGCGCCGCCTTGCGCGTTGTAACTTTGTAGACGCAGGGGATGCGGCTGCGGAGACAGTGCTTGCATGCTGGCTTCTCGCCGGAGCAGCGGATCTTCTTGCGTCGACAGGCTATACACGCCAGCGGTAGCCGTTTGCGCTCTTTCCCTGCCTTGGTCTTCAGCTCCGTCCAGGCGGGCGTCTCGTTCTTGTCCTCCTTGGGCTTGCCTAGGTCGGTGCCATCTCCGGCTCCCGTGTCGTTGAGCCCGAACTCGTCGTAGGTGTCTGGCGCCGAGGTTCCCCGCGCCCGGCTGCCCTCAGGGCTCTCACCACCTGACATATCTTGGCTGCCATTGTGGTCCGCCGACTCCTCCATCTTGGGAGTGGAATCCTCGTTATCGCGTGCCTCTTGTATTATTTCGTCTGTGCCGCTTCGTAGCGACGCTTGCATATCTTCGTCATCTTCCATCTTTGCCCCCGCGGATCCGTTGGTATCGAAGCCTGGTAGGTCGTGAAATGGATATGTCACATCCATAAAGGGCCCGGTCCCCATCCCATTCTTCTGTGGCTGCCCGTTCTCCATTGCAGCGGCGCTGCCAGCATTGGGCGTCGGCCGTCGAGGATTCTCGAGTCGAGACGGTGGCCCTGTTGGGGCGCACATAAACCCCGCGCGGCTATGGTTTTCGAGGTGTAACTCGTTGTGGCGAGAATGTGTATATTTGTCGGGTGACCGGCAGGTCGAATCCTGGTGGGGCGGCACTCGGTGCGGAACTATTCCAGCTTGATGACGCTCTGATGCCGTCGCGCTGTGTCTGGATCATGATAAATTTCGAAAAGTCATCGCCCGGGCATTGGCGCAGTCGGGGTCTTGTCGAGGCGTATGTAGTCGTCGCAATGGCATGCGTTTGCCACTGGGAATTGTTGGGATTGGGAGGCGGGTTCGGATCAGAGATCGGATCAGAGCAAACGGTAGTGGAGAACAAACGACGTCGTTATGTACAGGGCGGCGCAACAATTGATTTCTGTCGGTCTCTCGCTCTCTCTCTCACTCCCTTGGTCTCTGGGACTGCGGCTTTATCTCTTTCGTCTCTTCGTCTCCTCGTCTCTTTTCTCTATCTCCCCATGTGGACACACAAGTCAGTCCTTGGACAACTTTCTACGCCGAAAAGCGATAGAGATCGGTCATCAATTGTTTAGCTTTGCATGGGCCGAGATCTTATAAATTGGGCGGTGGATAAATCGGGCGGGATGAATTGGTATTTGCAAGGATATCCCCTCTCTCTCTCAACTCAATGACCCTTCTAACCCCCTCGATAGGTGCGGGTCATACGTACCGGCGGTAGCAGCGTGGAATAGGGCCGTAGGGGACTGGCCTGTACGCATCTGGTAACAGACCCGTGGCGGTGCAGTGGTTTGAGTGGTTTTAGTGGTTTTAGTGGTTGTAGTGGGTTGGAGTAAGTACTTTAAATACAGTACCGGGTATAGGGTATACGTAAGTATGTACAAGGCCGAATAGGAATGGAAATGAAGCTGGAGTGAGGATGGGAGTGAAATTGGAGATAAAGAAGAAGAAGTAAAAGGTGGATTTGTATAATATATATTCGGTATATGCCGTGTAGTAGGTGTGTAGTTACTATAGTGGTAGTTAGTAGTAATAAGTAGTAATAGTAGTAATAGTAGTAATAGTAGTAATAGTAGTAATAGTAGTAGAGTAATATAGTAGTAGGAAACCGTAAATTGAGTAAATTAAGGGATAACGGGGGTAAAATGCTAATGGGACGGGATAAAGTGTGTGTAGTACGTGTAGTAACGTGTAGTAACGTGTAGTAATGTGTAGTAACGTGTAGTAACGTGTAGTAACGCGTAGTGCGTACCATACGGGCAGTTAGCGCAGTCCCAGCCCGCTGTGATGGCGGAAGTTGCCACAACTCTACTGCACCACTACTAAAGCATGCACCTCTATACTTCTTCTGTGCCGTTACGCACACTAGGGATTTGCTTCGAGGCGTTACAGGCCATACATGACTACTTTGGTTATTACCAGCCTACCATTTAATACCAATTAACCAGTTTTGCCCATGTCAAGCCCCATTTCAAATGTCCATCATCATCCCGTCTTCCCTTATTTGAGGTTATAATTTGATGGGGATCGTCACCACATGCTGAGGTCTAGAGTAACGTCGGCGTCGAGAAGGCGTACTTAAGTATACAATCACCGGCCTCATTTCTTACAATATACCCTACGTAAAGCCGTTAAAACAACTCTGCCTTGGTTTCTCTTGCTCCTTCCCCTTTCGCCTTTCTGACATGACTGACACACCGGGTAGACTTACCAACTCACCAGTCCCTGGGTCGCAACTTCCGGTGAATACGACTGTATAGCAAGCAGTGCGCAAGGCGCCAGCGTCATCAAGCACACCCATCCCACGTTCTGTTCCACGTTGACCCCTGCTGGGCCCGCGGAGGTTAATATACAGCCTGGAAGGGAGAAAAGCTTGGAAGGTTGCAGGGCAGGGAGGCCATATCACTCCTTACAAATCACTGAAGTGCTATATTTGTGCAGATGCATATCAGTGTGGGTGGAGCTGGGCGTTTCAATGCTGAATTGTTGAATCCAGCGTTCGCCGTTGTTGACTTGACAGGACCGTGGCAGCATATCATATCATACCATACCATATCATATCATCTCATATCATCCCGCACGATGTGTACAGCTGTACAGTCAGAGACATGCTCGCCCGTCGTGGCTTCCACGCACATTACATGACTTGATATTCGCTTGATATGCTTTTAGCAGGAGCGATCGTCAAGAAGCTGTACTATTTCGCGCCTTCCTGTTCTCCACACCGGAGCACGCTGCTCCAGCGCGCATCCACATGGGTGGATTCCACTGTTAGGGAATCCACTAGGTGACAATTTCCAGAGCTCTTTTAAGCATAGACAGTGCTACTAGAAGCTACGAAGTACTCTCCAGGACATGCAGAACTGCATTGTACTGCACTGGTACAGTCCAATTCTGTACGTAAAGAACTCTGGAAATTGTTCTGGTGGCACTTCCCTCCACCTTCCCCCACTATAACGGGATGCTCATAACCCGTCCCAAGGGAATCCCAGCCGTCTCAACCGCCTTCAGCGCCACCCCAACCATCCCATCCAAAGCAAAGCCCGACGGCGGCGAATCATACAGGGCGCTCGGGAGGCTATCCCCTTTCGTCGCTGACATGCCATGGGAGCCAGGCAAGACCAGGCAGGTCCCAAGGAAGAACCAAGGCAGCGGGGATCGTCGTGGTGTCTGAGCTTGTTTACTAATTGCTGATAGATATGAGATTACTATTCAAGGAAGCAAATCACCAGCAATTAGAACGGCGAAGTGCACGAGGAATACCTGGTAATTCAACGGAAAGTAACAACGCTACTGTACTCATGGATGAGTTCACGGATATACCCCGTAGCTCCGAACTGTTACTGTTACTGCATATGTACGCACATACTAACGCATGTACCCCATGTGAACTGCCTGCACTGCCTCAGCTTCACCGCACTTCCACGTCTCCGATCATCATTTAGAGAGCTTCTAGTATAGTTTCTAGTACAGTTTCTAGTGCTGGATAATGCTGGGTAACTCCTTGTTACCGCGCTTACGCTGTTCTAGAAAAAGCCCCCCCCCCCCCACACTTCCAAATCGAGGAGTCGAGAGCACGTGAATGAACCCGTTACCTGTCAAGCCACAACCCAACCCAAACAAACCAAATACACTAGCCACATCACGTTACCAGCCACACTTCTAACATTCTAGAAGTACCTTTGTACCCTGAGAGTTTCAGTTCAGCCACCTGGGACCTGAGGGACTGAGGCTCAGGAGCTTTGACCATGTTTGTATGACGACCTTAGGCTCGAAGGAGGCTGACCAGATAACTGAACTATACGCGTATTCATATACGGATTCTAAAACAAAAGATCACATTGGGTGCGTCTATACAAAAGCGCCCTATCAGTCTGCAAACTCTATTCCCAACTGGAATCATGCGGGCAGAGAGCACATAAACCGACAACACCGCTTGTTCAAACCACCACCACCAACCCATCCGCCATGTCCGAAGTTGCGGTGGCCCAGCCGCCTGCCCTCGAGAAGACCGCAACCCCACTGACGCTTCTCCCCGTCGGCCTCAAAGAAGCTGCGCTCGACTCGCCGACCTTCCGCGCTACAGCCGTTCACTTCTCAGACCAAGTCGAGCTGGTGGAGCGCTGGCTCGACGCATATGTGAAGTCGACGACCAGGCTGATCCACGATGTTGGCGCCCTCGAGGAGACTATCAACACCTTCCTTAGCCGCTCGTTACCACCTACCAATGTTTCCGAAGCCGTTTTCGATCATGATTATACACTCCTCGCTATGCAGCGCTTCGGCGAGGGATCGCGAGACTGGTGGTCCCAGTTCGTGGGCGGGGCGAAGCGGATGGAAACTATACTGGTGGAACCACTCAAAGCCTTCATGAGCGGCGAGCTGCGGAACTTCAAGGATGCACGCAGATACCTGGAGCAGTCACAGCGTGTGTTTGATACGACACTGGCGCGATACCTGGGACAGTCGAAGACAAAGGAACCGTCGTCGCTACGGGAGGACGCCTTCCAGGTCCACGAGACGCGCAAGGCGTACCTAAAGGCCTCGCTGGATTTCTGTCTCCTCGTGCCGCAGGTGCGGTTTACCCTCGATAAACTACTCGTCAAGGTGTCTACGGAGCAGTGGAAAGATATGAAGAAGTCACGCGAGCTAGCCGGCGTGAACGCCACACGCTGGAACGCTGAGATGGAGCGTATAAAGGGATGGAGTCGCGAAATGGATTCCGGGGAGCACGTGTTCCGCCGCGAGCTGCAGGCAGCTAGAAAGGAGATAGCGCAGACGGCTAGTGTGGCCGCGCAGCCGTCGAGGGAGCTGGATGACTATAATCTGTCTACTGTGCCGTATATTGGCGCCAAAGGCCCGTCGCTGCTGAATCTGCAGGCGAGCTCGATGTCGGAGAAGCAGGGGTGGTTGTGTCTGCGCGTGATCTCGGGGAAGCCGGCGAGGACGACGTGGGTGAGGAGGTGGTTTTATGTGAAGAATGGGATTTTTGGGTGGTTGGTGCAGGGGTCGCAGAGTGGTGGGGTGGAGGAGAGTGAGAAGATTGGGGTGCTGCTTTGTAATGTGAAGCCTGCTGTTAGTGGTAAGTCGAACTTTGTTTACTTGATGTTGTATCAATTCTAACTGGTGTTTAGAGGATAGAAGGTTCTGCTTCGAAGTCAAGACCAAGAACGCAACGATCCTCCTCCAGGCTGAAACGCAAGGCGAGCTGATGGAATGGCTCGAGGGCTTTGAAATCGCCAAAAACAACGCCATCAAAGCAAGCGCCGATGTATACTACTCATCCACCGGCCTCGATCCAGCCTTCTCCATCACCCCCCCATCAATCCCCGAATTCGCCGCCAAGATCGAAGGCCAAATGTCCACCACCGAGGAGTTCTCCGCCGCGCCCCTAGACCGCGGCAACACCCTCCCCATTCCTAGCTTCGAGCTCAGCAACGCCCCCCGCGCCAGCGTCGACGCCTCGACTGCGCGCCGCGGGGGCCGCGAGGAAGGCGAGAGCGGCCGCGATCACGCTGCACGAATTATCCAGAAACTCGATCTGCACCGTCGCGCGACGGCTAATGGACAGGATGCCGCGGCGCCCCCGACGCCAAATTCGTCGTTTGGTGCGATTGGTGGCATTGGGAGTCTTATCTCGGCTAGCCATAATATACTGCCTGTGTATGCGCCACCAACGCTCACACAGTCGGGGACGCTGAGGTCACTGCCCGCGCCGAGCGAGTTCCACACCAACACCCTTGCGCCGTCGACGCTGGCGAATCCGCCGGCACCGACGAATCTGAGTAAGACGGCTGTGGTGGTTAGTGGAGAGCGAGGCATTGGGCTGGGTAAGAGCGATGCTAGTGGTAGTATGCCGAATGGTATCCTTGCCAATCTCTGGGGAAGCAGTAACTGGGGGTATAACAACCGACTCGGTGCTGATCTCTCGGAACCGCGGAACGTGACGAGGACGCCGTCGCCGAAGCCGCCGGGCGAGGAGGAGGGCAAGACGGATGAGAAGATGCTTGTTGCGCCTGGGACGGGGACGGCGGTTAGCACGAATATCGAGACGGGGGTTAAGGCGCAGCCGCCGTCGCCGCAGCATCGGAAGGCGTTTAGTGTGGATACGATTTCATCTGCGTCGCAGATTTCGAAGTCGGCGCAGGCGGCGGCTCCTCAGGCTCTGGTTGTGAGGGGGGAGGAGTATCCGAGCAATTATCCGATTGAGCTGAAAGCGCAGGAAGCGCAGTTTAGAACGCTGTTTGCGGATGTGCCGAGGGAGGATAAGGTGGTTCTTGTCTTTCGCGCGACGTGGAATCCGAATGATCAGCAGGAGTTCCCGGGACGTGTTTATGTTACTCAGAAGGACATGTATTTCTATAGTCACCACCTGGGTCTTGTACTGATTACGAGTGCCTCTCTGGACACCATCGACGAAGTAACAGCCGCCCCAGGCAAAGACTGCGATTTCCTATTCCTCCACCTCAAGGAGAGCGCCATCACATCAGACTTCACACGTATCACCATCAAAACCTTCCTCGAGCCCCTCCGGCTCCTCCAATCGCGCCTCAACTACCTCATCGAGACGCACCAACAACAATCCCCCAAATCCCTCGAGGAAATCATGACCGACCTCGTCAAACTCGAGACTGACGCCCAACCCCCTAGCTCCAGTAACTCAAGCTGGGAAGACCTCTCCCTCCCGACTCTCAACGAGCGACGCGCCAACCGCCGCGACAGAGACCTTAAGCGCGCTATCCACGTCTCGCGCGGCGCGACCTTGGAGGCGCCTCGGCCGGCGAAGTTTCAGCTTCCTGCTCACCCTGTTATATATGAGCCGCCGGATATGCCGCATAAATCCGTTGAGCGCATCTTCGAGACGAGTTCCAAATCCCTCTTCCACGTCCTCTTCGGTGATAAGTCGGCGGTCTTCCAACTCCTCTACCATGAGAGGCGCGCACAGCGTATTGCCCAAGGGCCGTGGACGCCGCTAGAGCGCCAGGGTGACGCGCAGGGTCGCATGCAGAGGGATTTCTCGTTTCAGATCGATTATACGGATCTTTTCCGCCGGCAGAGACAGGCTAATGTTGTTGATTCGCAAGTTATCGATGTGTTAAACGATCACGTCTGCTATGTCGTCTCGGACTACAAAACTCCCTGGCATTTACCGCATCATGCGGATTTCAAGCTCGTTAAGAAGATTGTAATTACACATGTCGCTAAGTCGAGGTGTAAGCTCGCTATCTTCACCGCGGTGCAGTGGTCGCATGCACCGGCTTTCTCGAAGGGGTTGGTGGAGCGACAGGCTACTGATGATTTAGACCTTGATGCTCTCGATCTCGCGGATCTCGTCGCTGATCAGGTCCGGAAACTTGGGCCTTCGGCACGAACTCGCAAGGCTGTTCAGATCTTCGGGCACGTCGGGCAACAGACGTCTGTATCCCTCTTCTCCTCCGCTGATGGTGCGCTACCTTCACGTCACGCTATCAAGCAACGAACCCTCGGCACGATGGTATGGGAGCGCACGTCGTCATTCCTCGAGACGGCTGTGAGCGTGATAATGATGTGGACCTTTGCTCTTCTCAAGAAAGCATGGAGTATCGCGAGCGCGAACTCGATTTTACTGAGTCTCCTGGCACTGAGTGTCCTAGCAAATGTCTTCATGTCAGGCAAGGACGCGAGTGAGTGGTGGACGGAGCGGGGTGCCGCGAGGTATATGGCAAGGTTGGGGGTTGGACCAAATACGATGATGAGTAAGGCGGTGTTTATTGCGGATTTGGAGGATGCGGTTAGGGTTGGTGGGGAGAGGGGGGGGGAGAGTCCTTGGTATGTCTCCCTTATTTTTTTTCAATTTTTTCTACCCCTTTCTTTCTATCCGCCCCCCCCCCTTGTAACTGAACCCCCGCTAACGCACGCAAAACAGCTACTCAACCTTCCTAACCCTAACAAACACAACCGACCTCGACGCCCCCTTCTCCGCCTCCCACTCCCCCTCACACTCGCACTCCTCCTACCCCCCTCACTCCTCCCTCGTCACGAGGTCTAAATCCTCTACCGCCTCCGCTCGCCGTCTCCTGACAGCGCGGCAATCCCTCGCAACGCAACGCTTTGATTTACTGGTTGCGCTGAGGGTGGTGAATAGGGTGGAGCGCGCGGTAGTGCAGGCCGAGTGGGAGGAGTGGGTTAGAGGGGAGGGGGGGAGGTGTGAGGCGCTGAGACGGAGGGTGGGGAGTGGCAGTGGAGGAAAGGATGGGGAAGTGGGCAAGGAGGCACTGGAGTGGATGTTTGGGGGCGAGGATGGGGGGTATTGTGGGAGTTGTTGGAGGGAGGAGGAGGGGTTGGGGGGGTTTGTGTAGATTTTCCGACTGGAGGTGATGATGGTGCGGGGTACGTGAATAGCGTGGCGTTGTTTGAGCGGCTTGGATATATCATGGGGAGGTGTATTTTAGTGTAAGATGGATGCATGTATGGGGTTATCTGGGTGCAGTATAGGTATCGATGAAATGAGTCTTATCACACATCACTTATTAATATCCCCTCTCCCAACAACTTCCACATACGACCATAGACTCAAGAGAATTGGGCATCTCTGCCGGCGCTGGTCGCCGAATGGGACGACTTTTGAGATTTCCGTTGACGGTAACTTGATACCCAAATGCTGAATCTGGTGATTGGTTCCAAGGCCAATGCTGCTTTTATGTGACAACACCACTACACGAAACGGCCAAACATACACAGCCATCGCAAAACAGGAACATATTCTTCGCAAGGCACATGAATAGTGCAGTAGTAAGTATTAAAATTTAGTACGAAGTCTTCTGTTTCCAATGTCAGAAGGCGACTTTTCAAAATCCTACAAACGGTAAATCAGCTTTCTGGATGTTTGATCTACTACTCGCTCTGATAACGATTTTTTATTTGTTTGTTTGTATTTAGGATATGTTCCGAGCAGTTGAAGCCCCCCTACGCAGTCTTCTTGCATACTTTATGTTTATCGAGGAACTTCAACCTCGTGTACTGTCTCAAGATCGAATTCCCTACTCAAGCACTGGGTCTCACAGTCCATTTCGGAGCAAACAACAATGCATCCCTTTGCCGATATGCCTCTGGATCGACATAAATCTTCAAGTTCATACTCTGCTTACCAAGATCGTATACTCTGCAAACAATATAAATTTTGTCTGAAGTATGACCTGGCTGGAGCGCATTTTCCTGCATCTGTAATCGTTAGCTCATTCCATCAATGAAAAAATGCCGAACGTACTAAATTGTACTGGTTGTGACTCATGAAAAACCGGTCAGCGCAATTTCCTGTGGTCGTTTTGACTTCAATGAGATATTCTGGTTCGGATTCAATCCAAATTATATCTAGGTATCCAAGATCAATAAGCAATCTGGTCAAGTGGCTGTTGGTGTCTCTATAGACGATGTCGGATGTCTCGCGCCTATTCCACGAGGGAATATCGTGGTAATTAGGGTGGACAGTCACTAGCTGGCGGATTTTGCTTTGCCAGTTCCCTATGCCGAAATGCGGTTCGAGGGCGTGCAGAAGTATTTCATACGCCTACAGAGTTTCATGTTAAAGCCGTTACATTGATTTTCGGGCGGGATACTAACAAATAGTTCTCCAGCAGCCCCAATCTTTGTGTCATGTCTCGTCTGGTTTAATTCTCGAACCCCAAATGCAGCTTGGTGATTATATCCAGAAAGATGTTGTCCATTGCTAGATGCTGCTAGGAAATCACTTTGTGGTAAGCTCGTCTGTCTTGCGATGCGTATGACATGGCCAAGTAGCTGCGTGTACGAGTCGGCATTTCCCAATATACTTTGGATAGGTACATTTGGAAGATTATTCGGCTCTGGCCCGAGAAATAGCTGTGGATATGAGTCGTTCGATGATGGAGTAGAGTTGCTTTCGGGTATCACAGTACTTGCCTGGCTCACTTGGGACAAGCCAAAGATCTCGTTGACAGTGGCACTAGACGATGCCTCCGCAGTTGTTACTGCTATTTCTCTTCCCTCTTCTTCCTCTTCATCCGACTCGTCCGATTCGTCAACCACTCTTCGAGAGATTGCCTCAATTCCTGGGACATGTCCAACGCCGATGGTTTCCAAGATATCATCTATTATGGAGATACTGCTAGTCAAAACGAGGCTGATATGCTCTCTGCAAGATATGGGTATTTTGATTGCCTTAGCCAGAGCCTCTGGGAAGTGCATCTTGTAGCAAACTTCCCGGTTAGATACTAGGCTCGGAACAAAGATCTGCCAACCATTTTCCTTACTGCGAATGTGCACATGACCTGTACTTTGGGTTATAGGTCCAGTTGTATCTCCATTGGTATGATGTAGGGTGTACGTTGTTGAAATACTGTCTGTTTTCTGGATTGAAGAAGCTAAAAGCAGGTCATATAGCGCCTGGTGGGCATGTGGAGTTCGATGAGAGACGGCAATACTGTATAACTGTTAGAGTGATTTTATAATCTAATAACTTTAGCTCTTACCGCAAAATTCTGTATGCCCTGTCTGTGAATTCCCGTGTTAACCTCCCGGCAGTCATGCCATCTTCACGGCAAGTAGTTTGTGTTGTGCACAGTCGTGACAAATACTTGCTTTGCAGCCCTACACCCTCTAAAAATGGTGCTAGTTCGTGGATCTCTTCTAGAGAGAAGTCCAGAAGATCGACATAGTCCCAGAAGATGGCTGAAAGCTTTGTATTATCAATGATAGCAAAAGTTTGTTTAGGGCTTCCTAGATTTATACTGCCATGTAAGCCGTGTCTTCTGATTGGTAGGATATTGTAGGTTGCAAGAGATTCCAGATCTTGCTGTGTCAAACCCTCTCTGTTAATTGCTTTAATCATTTTCTTGACACTCTCCACTGAGGACCGTCTTTCTCCTAAAGAGCAAAGTGCTTTCACGAGTGTTGGTAACGTAGCCGGAGAGATTCTCAAACGTTCACAGAAGAAGTCTACAGGCCCTTCGGGGTACTCGGCACCAATTACTGCCATGCCTAGAACTGGCACTGGGCTGCTCCAGAGACACTGTGATGGCGGGTACCACCGGTTGGTAGAACGAACATATATCAGTTCTTCGTCCTCGAAAGTATTGCTATTTCATCATTGGAATCTATTTCGAGTTGTAGGAGCCGTTTTACTTACCGTATCGAATCCCAGTCTCTATCAACTAATTGGCTTTCTGAAAACAGCACATAGAGTCTCTGGGCCCTATCAGCAACATTCCATAGAGGGTTCGGGTCTGCCCTGAGCTTCGACAAAGTGCGTTTGTAATCGTTCCAGTTTGCATTTTGGATTTTCAGAATTTCTTCGTGGAAGAGGCGAGCTATTTTTTGGTTGGTCCGGTACTCCGAGAGAGAATGTAAGGGCGTTTTATCTAGTATATCTTGGGGGCCTTCCCAAACGCAACTGTCTATATCAATCCACCTAGGACCAGTAGAGCTTGGATCGAAACAAGATGGATCGAGGATTAGATTTTCTCGATGAAATGCTTCTCTACGGGTCATTAGTTTCGACGGTATTCGAAAGGTATTTTGAACTCAGAAGCCTAGCTTACACGATGGTTTCCTTGTTGCTTTCACTGTAGTGATCTGAGATTGATGAGTATGTGTTCAAAATGTCAGCCCGTGCGCAGTTCCAAGCTTTTTGCGGCCGACTTTCATGCTGCCGTAAAACTTCCAAGTAAAAAGAAATATCTGCCTCAGATTGTACCCCAAATCGCCTAAGGAAATCCCAATCTTCAGGTGAATCCTTGTAGTTAAGAATAGTATCTTTTTTTAGAAATGGAAATCCGGACACAATTCCTAAATTTGCAGACTCATTCATCAGGCCCTCCGTTGGAAAGTAAGTGGACTTCAGTTGTGTTGATAAAATACCCCAACATGAGACACTTGCTGTTTTAATCTCCTCGGTAATTGAGACAGTCATGTCTGGTTTATAAGTTGCCCAATGCGTTTTCAAAGTCCCAATAATCTTATCTGGTCTATGTTGAAGAATGAATCGGAATTCAGTAGACAGTGAGCCTGCACCGAATCTCAGGCGAGGAGCATCACGGACACTCAAAGCCCGTTTGAGCCAGCCCGTCCAGCTCATGCCATGTTGACGGGTTTGCTGAGTTATAGGAAAAATCATGTCCAAATAGCTAGGGTCGAGAAATGAAACTGGTAGTTTAGGTAATGCTCCCCTAAACAGCTCATAAGGGCCATATTTATCTTCGGACGGCAGGTACACCGGTACATCAGTTCTTCGAGTGTTGATCTTCCTTTCGTTATCGTCGTAAATCCACAAATGTGAGAATAGTGGAAGAGAACAATCTTCGACATGCCAGTACAAGTAACTTAGGTGCAGTTTTGACGACGCTAGATCCGCTGCTCCGTCTCGCCTCGAGTATTCTTCCCGCATTTTGCCAACTACTTCATCAGGTGAGCATTCTGTGGCGCCAAGGACTTCAAACAGTTGCTCTCGAGCCTCGTTTACAGTACTTTCAGGATCAATCGTAATGACTATATCTTGAGGTATTGCAGGTCCGATTTCTGCTGGAAAGTACAACTGGATCTCCGTAGCAGCCACCCATCGCCCGTCACTCAATGGAACCAACTGCAAATCCTCTAAAACCATCGTCTCGATATCAGTGCCCAGAGATTTTTTCAGAATATGCATAATGAGATGAGCTGCTTGAGTATGCCAGCTGTTAGAGGTTTCGACGCTCTTCATCTTCGACTCCGGAGATCTCAAATCATATTTGATTCTGTGGCACATCGCAAGATCATCAATGTCTTTAATGTCAAACAGCTCCTTCAGTATGTTGATGTTGTCAGGGCCATATTCTAGCGATAGGTATTTACTATGTTTTCCTGGACGATCTCTGAACAGGGGTGATCCACTGTCGTCTAAGTAATTCAGGGGAGTTGTCGGAAGTGTCCGTACATTCTCTGCTTTTCGAAGTTCTGAGGTTCCGTGGATGTAAAAAATATTTGCGTTCTTTAGCCGTTCAACAATTATTTCGGGCAATTCTCTCCAAAAATGGTGCGTCTGGAGTGCTGTTCTGGAGGGCAAATATTCGACCCAGCGGTACCGCAGAGGACCATCTCTGCTACAGAAATCAAGTACCGCATTGCAAAAGCTGTCCGCAATTTCAGATAGGATGTCTTTATTCCACTCAGAGTCAGATTTGACTTCTTCTCTACTTGCTTGCAAGATGAAATCTGCTTGGATCAAAAACTAATTGTTTTAGCAGAGGCACATTTTTCAGCGTATAAAACTTACATTCAAGCCAAAGTTTCCAACCGGAAGATATGCAAAAACATCATATTGAGTGGGTTTTATAGGGAGATCACCCTCGTCCACCTGAAATGCCAGGACTAGTTCACATCCATCTCTATCTGGACGGGCCTCATCCTCCGACAGACCTGTTATCGGATTTCTGAAAATGTAGTACTGTGAGATATCTGGGACTGCGTCGCATACTTCGGCCACATCCTGAACAGTTTTAACGAGAAGTGTTAAATTAGCTGATGTGTCCTCCGATGGCGACTCTTTGCTAAAAGTGGTGATTGTTTCCCCGCTCGGTTGCCTGTGAACTGTGATACTGATCTTTTGGATCTTAGACAAGAATAGAAGCAACGTAGGATGAACGTTATCAAAGTGAGCCACCAAACTCCCATAGCGAGTATTGTTTGGAGTTAGGGTCATTCTCGTCAGAGGGCGCTCCTCTGTTGGGATAGGATCATCTCCTAAAAGCGGAGTGACCAGGCCCAATCTCTCCTCAACTGTACCATTCCTACGATACACGAAATAGAAAGAAAATGCATTAGACTGTATGTCGACTCTGGACGCCACTTGGAACACAGCCTTGAATCCAATTCCCTTCTCGCCGACGAACCCATGCCGCTTCCCTTTCCAACTTCGCCCAGTACGACAAATTTGGCGCACATCATTCTCATCAAATCCATTTTGGTTTGATTCAACAATGACTCTATTTGGATGTACCTCGAAACTGAGCCAGGGAATAGACTTGCTGAGGTTGAATGAGCAATCTTCCACGTTCTGCGTCAGCTCTAAAATAAAGCGACCCCTTACTGAACCAATATCCTCTGCAATGCTAGAGGGCATTAGCTAAAGATTCGACTGAAAAGAATCAAGAATACAGACGTCTCTACTGCATCTGCAATCTGCCCTCGAAGGTTTGCAATAGATGCCAAAACCCTAGGATCTGTAGTTGCTTCAAGTTCTGGCTCGTGCCATCCATTCTCGCGACTAACTTTAAGGACAATTTCTCGTGCCTCGGGGACACTAATTTCGAGTTGAGAATCCATTATGTTAAGCTATAAGAATTTTATGAAGTATCCAAAATAACTTTCAGGGAATCAGCATTAATAAATTACACGAGTGAATGGTGGTTTGAAGGACGTGGTTACGAAGAGTTTCCGATATTATGTTGGTTCGCATTTGTTTCGCTTGTTGGTTTCGCCAAGGAGCTGCCCCTGCATATTGGCTGGTTTCACAATGTAGGGGCAGCTCCTTCTGGAGTTCAGCTCCGACTGAGAACTGGGAAGGATAATCAAATCCGAGAAGAGATTTCTTGCAGTTTAAAGGTCTGCATTACATTTATTTATTATTTGAAGACGATAAAAGAATAACCTGACAATCACAAGGTGATAACAGACTAGCCACTCAAGCAATTCACGAATATACGTGATTTGAAGATACCTTCATCTTTTTACGTTTCCCTTTATCTTTAAAGAGTATGTAAAGTAGACGGAACACATTGTACACCAACAAAATGTCCCACAATATCACCGGTCAAACTTGATGTTTGCTGAGCCCGCCTCCTGACCATTTGCAATGCTCTTAAATGTCAGATTATCACCCTTGTCCCCAAACCTTACTTGTATATCAGAAGAAAATTGATACATAGTTTGCTTGGTCCTGTTATTGTACCTACTCTTAGAACTCTCGCCAAAGTTAAAATCCGCATCGAAGGTTGACTCAATACTGCCAACGCGATGTACCCCTATTGAGGGTTAGTTTGCTCTTTAACAACAGCTAAATATGATGGAATACACACTAGGATTAGTTGAGTACTCGGGTGCTTCTGCGAGTGCACAATAATACAGTTGAATTTTGCTAATAAGGTTCGATCCGGGTGAGTAGTCACTGCGAATATGTGCTGTTATGCACGTCCCTGTAGTTATTTCATCTCCCTATGCACGCTTACAGTTAGCAGCAAAATAATAATGGGTTGTTGGCAATATTCTAACAGCATAACATACCTTAGAAATCAGCCACAGCATTCTGTTTTCGCACAACTTCCTCTCTTCGTCGAACTGAGAGAAATAGGCATAATCTTCTGAGTCTATTCCCTCACGAAATGTTTTCGATATGGAGAACCCGTAGTGATATCGAGCGTGCTTCACACGAGGAGCGATTCCTTCAAGGCCGCGTAGAGCTGCACCTTGCACAACGGCAGCTTGACTGTAGCAGATCAGCATAGAAGATGTCGTTAAATTGGCGGTACTGCTTACGGATGCTCGGGGCAAAGCAGAATAATGTTACCATTGTTCTTGCACCAATCTGCTAGAGCCTGGTTTAGGTATGACGATTCACCAAATCCTCCAACGAGAATAATTCGCTGATGATTGCAGGCGTCAGTCAAAAGTTCTCGATTTTTGTCAGTAGCGCCGGTGAAAACCTACATCAATAGTGGCATTTCGCTTTTTTTTTGCCTCTTCCACTTGCTGACCCACTAAGCTCGTAATTTCGTCAACGACTGGGTCGAAAAGGCTTTGCATGTCCTCGCTACAAAAGTCGTTAGACAGTTGTTCTCTATCTGATTGGGGGCTTACTATGATATTTTCACAGTACTATCTTCTAGGTCATAGTATTCAGAATCTGGAACATCGAGATTGACAGGGCCTAAATCTCGATCATCGTTATTATCGATAAGTCCAAAGTCTCGTTTTAACATTTCAAAGGAACTCATGAACCTGCCACCAGGGCCTTTTATCCCAAATGGAAGGTTATCAAATGCCGAGCCAAATCTTTTGGAGAGTAGTGCATGCAAATTGCGGTCAATATGTGTCGAGCCACATTTGCCACCTGCGGATATTATTTGTCAGGTCTTAAGAATGCCACTTAGAAATGCTCAGATCAACGTACCCACACCGACGCAAAGTTCATCGAAAGTTAGGTAAGGCCGTACCCGCGTGATTGTGTATGTAGTTATGTCAACAGTCCCACCGCCACAATCACATATGAGGATATTTTCATTTTCCTACATGGTTCAGTAACTCAAATTATCAGATACATAGGCGTACGGATTACCTTAATGGAATTAAAAGCACCTGGCTCAGCATACTTTTTCAATGTCGCAATAGCTGCGGCTTCTGGTTCGGCAATTGTAAAAATCTCATCTTGTGGTTTGTGACCAAAGCCAGCATTTCTGGCAGCCGTGAGAGTGGCAGCTTTTGCTTCATCTGACCAAATAGCTGGCAGTGTGATCCAGCACTCCATTGGTGTTTTCTCAAAAGTGGAATCGGTCAATTGTTGGCGGAGCATTTTGGATACAAATAAGTACACTTCGTGCAAGAAGTCTTCGCACACCCCCGGGGCATCACGGAAAGAGGGTAATTGGAACATCCCAGGCCCTCCTATACAGGAAAGGGACGGGTCGTCATGTTCGCCTACAGCTGCATTCTTGTCAAGTAGGAGTTTAGTCCATGAGTAAGACTTGAGTTTTGGGTAGACGTCAAAGCCCCATTTGTTGGTACTGATCTTCGGATTCTCCACGCTGTACGCGATTCTCGTCGGTGTTTTCCACGAACCATACGGATCTCCTGGCCAAGTCGAGATAATGGTGATATCATCTATGCCGCTTTTGTCTGTGGTTACGAAACTAACACCTGCAACAGCGTTAATGGAAATGTTCAAGCAGAACACAATCCACATACCTGAAAAGGTCGTGCCATAATCAATTCCTACAATGATTTTGTGTGTTGGCGCATTTTTGAGTGAGATGGATTTCAACATTTTCTCCATTTTAGAAAGGGTGTCGCTAGTGCCGCGAGAACCCATGATGAAGAATGAAAGCGATGATAGTAGGTGAAGAAGGGCCGTCTCAATGTCAAAAGGTTGAAGGGTTCAGCCTTCTTACAATACGACCTAAAGGATTCAGTTTTGTCTCGGAGCTTTGCCACTCCTTCCAACAAACAGCAGGGCGCTAAAAGTATTAGTATGGGCATGTGCACCAATTACATCCCATTTGTGCACAGACCCAACGATTACTTTGGCGCCCAACTGTAGGTTCTGAGCATTCCATCCTGTTGGATTTTGATAGGTCCAACCATGTCCGAATTAGGCGGGTGGATAATGTGCAAGCGCTCAATGAGGGTTTCGGGCCGGGCCAGAGTGCGGTGATATTGCGCTAGTGCCGCCTCGAGTTGCACCTGCATCACAAAGTGTTTCAGAAGGACGACTTCCTGACTCCACATGTTAGTCTCGTTGGATCTTTCACAGACCTTCAGTATTTTAAGAATTCCACCTGGTGGTTGCAGACGTTTGAATAAGCGCTTGACTGTTTCCAGTTGACCGAAACAATTTCACTGCAAGATGCTTGCTGCGAGTGACTTTAGCGCTAAATGCAATACACACAATACCTACTCCCTCGATCGCGATACTACCCTTCTGGTTTTGCAAAACCACAAAGCTCATATTGACCATATTTAGGGGACAATCGAGTTGCATGGCACTTAGGAGCAGCGCATGTCATCTCGCAGCGGCAAACTAAGTTTTAATTCAAAGGCTGCATCTGCAAAGGTCTCCACAAAATGTCTTCGAACAACTCGAACCAACAAGGTCATCTCACTTTGCGGAAAACTGATGAGAAAAAGCTTCCATCGCCTCATCAGATAACGGAATCTCAATCCAGGCCATCCCAAAACATGAAGAATGGATCCGTTGTAAACAATTCAGCTGCGGATACGGACGAGTGTGAAGATGAAGAGTTTCCATCACAGGTCCGGGACTCAAGGCAGATTGTATCAGAACAGGAGTACACCAGATCTGGTGCGTATTTTCATGTGTGCTGCGGCTCAGGAGCTAACGTCATTCTTTCCTAGCAGCCAACGAATCTCCTCTCAGCGTTAAAGGCGTCGTAAAATATATTTTCCGTGCTGTATCCAACTCGCCAAGTACAGGCTTGGAACGACACACAAAGCAACCACAGAAATCTAGCAATATAAAGCGATCTCTAGAGCAGTTGCAAGCAAAAGGTGACACGGACAAGCAAATATCGAAGGGTGAGACAGTTCATGTGGAGGAGTTATTGGAGAAATTCAATCAAGCAATGACGGAGAAGGACGCGGAATTGCAAGCAAAGGAAAGAAAACTCAAGGATCAGCATGGACGTATGCAAAGTCAACATCAACGTCTAGAAAATGAAATTCAGCAGCTTCAAAGTGAGCTGGAACACCACACGCGTATATTGGAAGCCAAGGTCCAGCAAGCCAAGTCCGAAAAGGAAAAGGTCGAAGCTGAATATAGCTTTTTCATTCGCCAGAAACAGGAAGAGAAATTTAAAGAGATGGGATCTTGGATTCCCGTTGAGGGAAGCAAAGTTATTAGTGATCTCGATAGACTGAAGAGGGATATGAGGAGCTTCGGAAAGGGGATGTCGACAAATGACTTGTCCGTTTTTCAGCAACTTGAAGAAGCCAGCCATGAGGCTCTGATGAATGATCTTGCAGAAGTCTGCGTGTTGAGAAGTGGCGCACTTCCAGAAGGGCTAACTTCTTCGAAATCTCCTGGACTACTTCTAAATGCCCTACTCGCCCACCATGTGTATACGGTGTTATTTAAAGATCCATTCTTCTTTCTGAATATCGGGCTCGGAGATGTTCCTAAGACAGGGTTAGATAGCCTGCTAAACGAAATATATAGCCGCACGCAACAAGGTAAGTGTATTCAGGACTTTAAAATATGGTGAAGATAAACTAAACTAAGCAATACAGCAAATCAGGAAGAGGCCCATATCTGGCGATCGCAGACACTAAGACTCTTATTCCCTCCACTGAGAAACAATACATCAAGTCAAGAAAAAGATGTGCATCTGTGGACATCTGAACTGATTTCCAAGGCTGCAAACCTGCAAGCTGCATATTTCTTAGAAGGTCCAGCTCGACATCTGATCTGCGACCAAGCTAAAGCCAACTGCGTTAACAAACTCCAAAGTATATACCACACGGCAGCGAATATCTCTTACATGATGTGGACGAGAAGGACGACTATGAGGTGTTACACTTTGAAACAGCTTAGCGGACGGGCTTTTAATCCTGAGAGTAAAGATCTCATTCCACATTCTTCAGTGAAATTTGACCAATTTGAGGATCAACTCAAAGGCAGCGCCATTACCCTTATCGTACATCCACTTTTGCGGCTATATGGGACAAACGACGCTAAGGATTACGATCGAGGATCGGTATGGGCACCTGCGGAGGTGTGGCTCGATAGCAGAAAACTCACTCGCTGATGTAGTTGTCCAAGAGACGATTTGAGGAGGCGGAGTGGAAATATATAGCAGTTGCTATCAAGATAGATATTGAAGATTATATAACAGGACGTTGCCTCATCTGGAGATTCGCACCTCGCCATATTGCGCTGAAAAGTGAATTAAATTCTGTAAAATGACTTAATGAACTCACCGTCCCAGACTCACTGACTTGCCATTCAATGCAAGCTTCAGGGTGGGTAGTGCTGCCCCACTCATCCGGACCATGAGAAATGAGGTTTGGGGTGATTGATGGGGGAGTAACAAGATTATATACTACCTTTAAAGCTGTGTATTTAATAAATGAACGTCTCTTTCTGCGTGCTTTCTAGGCGAGTAAGAGTTTTGGGGAGGAAAGCTGGAGAGGCACCCGCTCAGGTGCAGCCCTCCTCCCTCCCCCTTCCCCGCTCCCTATTCACCTCTACTCTCTGTATTTCCTGCTTAGCTTGCTCTTTCACCTCCCCCATCACCTAGGACCAAGGCTCGAAGCCAGCCAACCGTCTTCTGTTTTCGCGAAGTCCCGGCTGTGGTCGCAGATACAGGATGCAGCTTTACGAGAGCCTATAGCACTTCGGAAATCGGCCATTTGTTTCGCGGTTTTTAAGCGCGCTAGGCCGCCTCGGTGATCGTCACAGGTGGAGATGAACGTGCCTAATCGTAGCGTAGGTAAAAGTAGCAATGGTCCTAGACGGGAACCCGAAGCGGAAGGCTGAACAATAGGGGACGGTTTTGGTTGTGGTCCTGGCGCAGGAGCGACCATAGCCACAGAGAATTGGGCGTCGGGTAGATTTCAGAGGTAGAAGAGGCAGTGGAAGTAAAAGTACCGAAGCCAGGCAACCATCCCCCGTTTTCACGAAACCGTGGCCCTGATCGCAGACACAGGATGCGGCCTTTCGAGAGCCCCGAGGTAAATTTCGGAATCGACCAACCATTTCGCGTTTTTAAGCGCTCTTAAGCCGCTTCGGCGGTCGTCAAAGGTGGAGATGGACCTGCCTTGAGGCAGTGCAGGTAAAAGCAGCGATGGTCTTAGAGCAGGAACACGGAAGCAGAAGGCTGACAACGGGGGACGGTTTTAGTGGCGGTGTTGGCGCAAAAGCGATGGCAGCTCACAGAGAATTGGGCATCCTGTCCGCTCTGCCATACACAAGCTTGTAATTCAGTGGATTGATGCTCTCAATCGTGTCAATAGGCATAGCGTGGAATCTGAGCCCCTTGCCGCCTTAAGGGGTGAAGCGAGGGTGAGCAGGGTGAGTCGAGGGTGGGTTGATAGCAGC
>KV459565.1:20585-40631 GCA_001662645.1 Pseudogymnoascus sp. 03VT05 | reverse complement strand
CCAACCCGGGATCTAAGACTCCTCTTCCCAGCACGCCCACCCTATCTATACCCAACGATCAACGATCATCGATCCCGAGATCGGAGATCGGAGATCAGACATACTCTAAGTGGGGTGTGTGTGGACTGGCTGGAGTGAGACAACGGCCTCCTCCGAGACTAGGCTGAGGTTACTGTAGACTATGGGATAGGATAGGATAGGATANNCCCCCCCCCCCCCCCCCCGCGGACGACGGAGACGACGGAGCTCGCGTCGCTGTGGTGTGTGTGTGCATGATATGAAGTGGATGAGGGGACTAGGAAAAACAACAAAGGATAGGTTATTAATCATATCATGACATATCACACACATCACTACACATAGCATCACAAAAAACAGATACAACGATCCAAGGCAAGGTAAATAAAGTAAGGTAGAAATTGCTCTCGCATTTTTATTCCCCTTTTCATCCACAATCCATTCCTCGGAATGGTTTTGAGAGTGCTAGCTACTACACGTACACATATCGATACGAGTACATCCCATCCATCCACCCCCGTTAAAAAGTCCCAATAATCAAAGTAAAAGGATGGCCTATCCAGCCATCCCCATCGCTCCATGATGCACCGTAATCCCTTACCAATCCCAATCCCAATCCCACCCAGAAAACCCTTAGGAAACTCGTAATCATTCTTCTCATTTCACTCTCACTCCCTCGATAAACAACAAAGGGTACGCTCATAACGCAACCCGACTCGACCCGCCCACACGCGCCTCAACATCACGTACCGACGACGACGACGATCTCCGCCTGCGCGGTCTGTTCGCCTTCCCGCCATCCCGCGCATAACAGCGCGTGGCCCACAACAACCCCGCCAGCGCCTCCATCGACGGGCCCTCTCCAACTACGCCGTCAGTACTAACCCGGGGAGCCAGACGCCGCTCAGACAGTGACCGCATTGCGCCCATCGTCGCATCCATCAGTGGACGCGCCAAATGGGGGCTGCAGGCCAGCATTCGTCGCAGGTGCGCACTCCTCAGGGAAGAACGAGGGCGAGTTGTCGAAGGCGTCGTGGTGGGCGACGAGGAAGTCGTCGAGGTGGAAGTCGGGGAACATGTTGTCGGCGTTGTTGCCGTTGTTGAGGTTGTTGCTGAGGTTGCCGAGCGAGGGGTGGGCTTGAGAAGGGTCGAGATGAGCGAGGTCCAGAGCGAAGCTGTCGGCGACGGGGAGGATGTCGTCGAAGAGCGAGGACTGCGAGGGCGAGGAGGGAGCATAAGAGTAGTAGTGAGAGAGATCAGGGTTGGCAAGAGCGCGAGGGGCGTCCAGGGCCGATGCGCCGCCGACGGACACTGCAGGTCCCACAACACCGCGGCAGAGTGTTGTGTCACGTCGGGGGCGCGGGCGTTAGACGACTCGGCTCCTGTGGAGGAGACGGGGCGGATGGAAGGGGAGAGGGAGGCGGGGTTGACGGTCTGGGGATGTTGGTTGGTGAATGGCGCGGAGTCGCCGGAGGGGAAGAGAGGTTGCGAGAATGTGACCTGGGGTGATGATGACGCATCCACGGCCTTTTGGGAGGGAGAAGAGAGGTAGGGTGATGTCGAGGAGAGACGGTGGAGTTGCTGCTCAAGCGCCAGGTTCCGCGCCTCGGCCTCCGCCAGGCGGAGCTCGAGGTCGCGGTTTCGGCGCTCGATGGCCACCTTCTCCGACTCGAGAGCCTCGACTTCTTGACGCTTGCGCTCGCGTGATGATTGTGCGGCGCGGCGGTTACGCAGGACGCGCTCGACGCGGCGTTGCTCCTTTTCGTCTTCTGTCTTGGCACGTTTCCTGGGGCTGTTAGATGGGTGGGTGGGGGTGGGAGTCGCGCGTGGAATTTACCTTGGAGGGAGGTTGGTCTTTGGCTCTGGGAGTTGTTGGCCCCACGACTTGCGCTTCTTGACGACCTTCTTCTCTGGCTGTGTCTGGTCGCCCCCGTTGGTGGCAGCAGTAACGCTGTCGTTGTCGGTCTGGGTCTCGAAGCGCTCGTAGTCGGCGTAGTCGTACTCTGAGCCGTCAATCTCGGATGGGTTCATGCCATCGAAGAGCGATGGGTAGGATTCATTCGGGGAGGAGCCCTCGAACTGCTCGATCAGCGACTCCGCAGGGGAGAGCTCGAACTTGATGCTGGGAGACATGGTGGGGACTTTGGATATAGGCCCGGCAGTATGTTTATTGCTGCTGTCTCTGATATGAAAGCGTTGATGTTTTGTTTGGTAGAGTCGATGGTGATGATTTGATGATGTAGGAATATGGTTCAATAGAAGTAAGCGAGCATTAACATACTGCCTGCCAGGCTCCCAACAGCGTAATAGTAATAATCAAGTTCGTGAGTCAGTTCGAGTTATTAGTGGATCCCCCAGAGGCAACGAGATGAATGATAGGGTGAGAGGACAAGAAGAGGGGGTGGATTGGGGGTTGTGTGGTTGTGTGTGTGAATTGGGATGAATTGAGGCAAGAGAGGACGACGACTTTTTGGAGGGGAAACGGTGTCCTTTATGGACTTGAGGACACATGTCCCAAGTTGGTTTCCGTAGAGTTCGATGGCTTTAGAGTGGGAGGAGTAGGGGGGAGTACGGGGGGGGCGACAGGGGGGCCGTGGGCTGGGGGTGGAACCTAAGCGAGACATGATGGGACCAATGAAGGGGCAAGATAGATTGTCGTGGGTGGGGTGGTGTTAGAGTGGTGGGTGGTGTTAGAGTGGTGTTGTAGTGGTAGTATAGTGATAGTATAGTGGTAGTATAGTGGTAGTGTACCCGCAACCCGCACCATCTGCAACATCCGGACCACCATCTAAGTGAACCCCGTCTCAGCTTGCTTACCGTTGCAGTTTCAGCGCAGTTTCAGCGTATTCCCGCTAATTCGTCAGTATACGACACCACTTCACACCACCGCACATCTGAGCACAGCACCACAACAACAGCGTACATCTCAGCACTACCCCCTTATCTCACCCGACCCACCACTGTACCAGCACCAGCACCACCACCACCAAGGCAGGAAGGTCCAGAGGGGCGATAGTGGTCGTTAGTGGTCGTCAGTGGGCGATGGCGGTCTATTTGTGGACAATGCCGAACGAAGGTAGTGGGGAAAGATCGTCGTAACACTGCCCATGCTATGAATAGAAGGTGCGAATAGCGTCCTTCCTACTCGTACTCTCTCTCTCTCGCTCTCGCTCTCGCTCTCGCTCTCAGCCCGTCGATCCTCACACGCCTCACACGCACGGCACTCTGCCTTGCTCAGACACACCATCGTCTTCAGCTTCGAAACTTTGCAGCTTACACGGGAGTGCTGTTCTTGGTACAGAGTAACACTCTACAGTATCACAGTCCGTCACACTCTACTAGTATTCCCTTACTCCACATACTGTACTCTACAATGCACAATCAATAAACATCCCTTCCCTCCCCTCCCTCACTCAACCTCCCACCTCGGAAGTACGGGGGTTGGTCGGTTGGGGGTCAGTCAAACACGCATCGTCGCACTCCCCCATTTCCTCCGTCCCGGCCCTACTCCCCCTCCTCCTCGCTCGAATCAAACCAACGGCGCCGTTAAACAAACTTAACACCTCAACTCGGCGGCTCTACGGGCCTCAATTCAAGGGGGGAGCACCAGCCAGCACCAGCAGGGGAGCACAAGGGGGATCGGCCGGTGCTTGTACGGTCCGAGTCTAGTAGCGCATCTCCACTCTCTCACAGAATGCGGGGTGGGTGGTGGTGGGCAATCTATATCCCGCACCACCACAGCATCACCTCCCTCTTCCATGCTGCCTACACCAAGAAAGAGCGCAGAGTCCGGGGTAACGCACTCCCTCACCCACTCTCTTCCCTCTGGTGCGGCAGCGAAGGGATGGCGGCGCAATGGGGATTGATTAACTCGGCCGACATATAGATTCCCCCCCCCCCCCCTCCGCCCCTTCACCTCTGCCTGTCTCCCCGCATTCCTCAAGATGCCGAGAGGAGAGAGATTGTGGAGCACACATACTGTACTCGAGAATGCGCTGTATAGTATCCTATGCGGTATGTATTTGACAGTAACCTCTCGCTCGCACACGCCGTGCAGAGTACAACACCAACTCCCCCTCCCCTTGCTTCCCCGCACAAAAGTCAATTCAAATAGATTGCCTGCCCCTGATATGACGAGACGAGACTGTCCGGCCCGCACGCAACTAGAGGAATTTGCGGCTGTGTAGTGGTGATGCACATGCACAGGCACATGTTGTGGCGCGAGCCCGAGGCGGTGCCGTCGGGACTGGAGGTGTGGTGGTGGTGGGTGGTGTTGTGGTATTCCTGTGGTATGGGGGTGAGTTGTTTGTGGTTTGTGGTATGAGGTATGTGTGCTTGGGAAGGGGGTTGATATCATCGTACTGTATATCTCATATCACATCACCCTTCCGCTTCCACAAGAGATCTATCTCCTCGTCACCTTTCATCCATCTCCATCTCCCCAGTGTATGCAGACAGTCACTCCCCATACCATCACTCTCCTCCCTTCCCCAGATTCCCAGCCCAATCACCCTCTAAAATAAACACCCATATCCCCTTCCATCCTGGCATCCGGACGGCTAAGATAGAAGAGCCATATTATCCCTCTCCTCTCTCCACTACCAGTTTCGCAACATCACGGCGGGTAAACTCCCCCTCCCCCAGCTTTTACGGGACGGTTAATATAGTAGAGTCTTCTTCTTTTCCTTCTAGCCTCTGGAGTTAATATAGAGAGTCTTCTTTTTCCCTTCTATGCTCCGGATGGTTTAAGGTTTGTAGACATTTATCCTGATTTAATCACGCGGGAGTTGAGAGGGGGTATGGTATGTACGGTGTTGTGGTAGTGGGGTTTATTGCCAAAATACAGCATGCTAATATCACGAGCGGAGCAACGCAATACAATTCCATACCACAGTACTCTAATGAACTTACAATCCCAATCCTAATTCCAATCCCTCTCTCACACACACTAAATCCCCCATCCCCATCACCGGCACAACTCAACTCACCCAAGCCGCCGCAAAAGGAAAACCCTAAACCCTAACAAGCCCCCTCCCATCCCCTTCCCCTGCATGCACGCACGCACGCCCCCCCGCCCCCCCTCCTATAATTCCTCCGCCGGATAAACGCCCGAAGGACGCGGCTCCAGCGCACGTGGGCCGGGAGATTAGGAGGGATCATCGCGCCCCCGCCGTTTTGTTGATTGATAGTTAGAGTACTGTGGTTAGAGTGCTGTAGTTAGAGTACCGTAGTTAGAGTAATATACTGTGTTGTAGTGTGGTGTGAGCTAGAGTTGAGTGTATAGTGCCGGTCGGCGGGTGGGAGGGAGCGAGTACCTCGCATGCTGTGGTTTATGGTGAAGTGTCGCGTGCTGGTGAGCTAGAGAGGGTGCGTGGGTGCGTGATGGTTCTCTGTGTTGATGGATATTGTATTGGGAGTGAGTATATTAATGTGCGGTAGTTGCATGTTCGAATCCCTATCTATCCCCAACTCCCCGTCCATCCTTGCCTTCGAGTCCCCCCTCATCACGAAGGTATCATTTCCAGGGCGGGTGTGCCCAGCAAGACAGGCCTTCGTCTGGCCCCAAAAAGGGAATATGATGGGGTAGCGCATAAAGCAAGCAATGGATGTTGCATCTAGTACACAAACATTCCTTCTGATTCCTGCAATTCCCTCCCATCCTTGAATCCTGAAGCTGCCGCCCCTTAAAATCTACCCCCCTAACAAAGACATATCACGTGATAAAATTAATGACAAACCACGTGACATCACCTAAAACTCCCCCACCGAATTACCCCGCTGCGTCATCACGCGTATCAGCCACCACCACCAACCACGACCCACGACCCACGAAACCCTGATACGCAGAGCTAGGCGCCAACCTCGACGTTTGATTCAGTTCAGCCTCATCCCCATCGCATCGTCATCCCTCGTCTTTCCCTGCTACAACCGTTTCCTTATACCGAGATTATACGGACGAGAAAAAAGCACACGCAAGCAAACGGTCTCGAGACCTGGGATAAGAAAGAGATAGAGAGGGGGGAAAAGAAGACATAAAGAGATAAAGAGATAAACGCAGACAAAGATGTCGAAAGCAGCAGAGGCGGGGTTGATGAACGCGGAGATGGTGCTGAGGGTACGTCCACCCCGCGCCTCAAAGCGCTTGCCGCAGACGCATCCAACGTCCAGATTCTATTCGAGACAGCTAGCTAACTAACCCGCCCCCCAACAGTTCCGCGAAGGCGATCTCAAGAAGGCGATTGAGAAATTGACAAAGGAGCAAGCTAAAGAGACAAAGGAGCTGCTAAAGGTACCCCCCCCTTTCCACCTCCCCCCCTTCCCCCACACGCACCTCAGGGCCCAGCTAACCGCCCCCCCTTCCTATCCAGCTCATGAAAACCGGCGACGAAGACCTCATCAACGGCCAAGCCTCCCTCGTCGCCTCCCTCCAAGGCACCATCCGCGACCTCACCCGCTCCAAACAACGCCTCCACATCTTCGCCGCCAAAATAAAATCCGCGCGCCTAAACCAATCCATCGGTACCTCCATGGTCGCCGTATCCCGCGCCCTCGGTCGGGTAACCAAGAACATCGAACTCGAGCGCGTGGAAGCGGTGATGGCGGATCTGGGCAGGCAGTATGAGGATATCGATGTCATGACGCAGGTTCTTGATAGTGCGACGGCGACGGGGAGCGCGAGTACGGCGAGTCCGGAGGATGTGGAGAAGGTCAAACGACAGGTGGCGGATGCGGCGGGGGTGGAGATGGGGAGGGAGTTGGAGGGGGGGAAGGTGCCGACCACCAAGGTTGGACCGACGGCTGAGGAGGAGGAGGCGAGTAGTGAGAGGTTGAAGGCGTTGAGGCAGGGTGCTTAGATGGAGGGGTGTGGTGTGGGTAGAGGGGGGGAGGGGAGGGCGTTTAGGGGTTTGGGTTTTGGGAAGCGACGAGTTTGAGTTTGCCTTTGAAAGTTGCTAGGGGGAGTGTGAAATGTATCCTATTCAACTCATGAGTCCCCTCCTCATCATCTATCTACTGCGCGATTAAACCCCCTCCCTTACATATACAAACTCGCCACAGCCGTAATATCCCTCTTAATCATCTCCTGACACTTCTGCATCTTCAAAAACAGCTCCGGATCCCCCACAATCCGCGCCGCGTTCTTGACCTCCCGACACGTCTCATCCAGCCGCGTAATCACCCTTACAATCGTCCCCTCGAGCACATCAGTCAGGTCCGTGATATTCCTAAAACTCATCCCGCGCGCCCACTCGTAGACGACTTCCACCAGCCCAAACCGCGGGCGCGACACGAAATCATTCGAGTCCTCCGTCGACAAAATCACCTGATGAAGCGTCTGCACCGCATTAACCTTCTCCGAGATCTCGACGATGGTAGCCATCCCGGCCTTCAGATTGGGAGTGAGCGTCGGCACGGTGTCGGTTTTCTCCTGGAAGACGAAGGCGGATAGCAGGGCGACGATCTCGGCGGGTTCGTAGGCTGCGAGGACGTTGTCGAGGATTAACTCCGTCAGGACGAGCTCGTCAGCCGAGTGGATCTCGCAGGCTACTTTGCCCTTGAGCTCGACGCGGGAGGTGTCGTCGATGAAGGAGAGGTCGCGGAGGACTTGGATGCGCTGCTCGTAGTCGGGGAGGAGCTGGAGGTTCTGGTCGGACATGAGTTGGCGGAGTTGGTGGATGTTTTCTTTGATGACCCATTCGTCTTGTCGCATTGCGTACTAGATAGGTGTTAGCGAATTGTATTTTGAGGGGGCTGGTGGGGTTAATGGGGACACTTACATGCTTGAGGAACTCGGGACAGGAGGTACAAGCTCCCTGCTGCGCGGCCTCTGCAACTTGCCTCCGCTTCTCGAGCAGCTCGCGCGTGGTCATGTCCTTAATCTTGCTCCAGTCCAGTTCGTCCCACTCAGGGAGCGTCCAAGACTGGCAGAGACGCGACAGCTCCGCCACAGCGGCAAGGTATCCATCGCCGCCCTGGAAGATCTCAGGGACGATGCCCTTGAGTGTCGTTTTCGTGACGCAGATGAGGTCAGTGACAGGAACCCAGAGCGTCTTGGTGGAGATATGCTTCTTCGCTTGAGGGAGCTTGGTCATCATCTCCCTGTACTCAGGTAGGAAGGGTAACAGATCCGTCGAGTCCCGGACGTCTCTCCGCGTGCGGATTTCAAGGACATGTATAGTTGGATTAGGACCGCTCGTCGCACCTTCGCGCAGGAGGATACCAGGCGTCCTAACACCGTCTTTCATGTATACAACCAGCTTCCTCGGCGCGAACATCCTGCGGCCCACCGGCGTTCCAAGAACACCAAGATGCAAGTCAAGCGTGAGCTGCATGTACTCCTGCCCCGCCTGGTGACAAGCGTCAAGATCCACATCGCAGATATCACACGGCTCGCGCTTGATCTTAGCCAAATCCGCCTCGGAGATCTTAACCTGCTTCTCGTGCTCAGGCAGCAGCTGCTGCGTTGCGTGCTCACTAAAACTGCGCTTAATCATCTCTTCGATCTTAAGCGCCTCTACGCGTAGTAAGTTCAGAATCATGTTGTATGTGAGACGGAACTGCGAGCGCAGCTTCGACGGCTCGCCGAGGATCATCTGTCGCAGCTCGGTGACGGGGGGTGCTTCATCGCCGCCGGGAGCAACGATTATCACAGTCCCGATTGTGTCGAGACCGCGGCGGCCGGCGCGCCCAGCCATCTGGGTGTATTCTCCAGGGAGGAGGTTGCGGAAGGAGTGTCCATCGTGCTTACGGTATCCCGAGAACACGACTGTGCGAGTCGGCAAATTCAGACCCATGGCGAACGTCTCGGTGGCGAAGAGAACCTTAACTAGAGTCTGCGCAAACAGCATCTCCACGACCTCCTTGACAATAGGAAGCAGTCCACCATGATGCACCGCAATACCTCGTCCAAGCAAGTCTCGCAGCCGCACAATCTGTGGCAACACGCGGTCTTCCGGCTTAAGTCTCGCGATCGACTTCTCAATAGTCATATGGATGGCGCTCTTCTCAATCGCAGTACAGAAGTCCTGGTTGCTCAGCGCATCCGCGTTCTCCTCGCACCGCTTCTTCGAGAAGACGAATATACATGCAGGCAGCAGAGATTCCTTCTTCAGGAATTGCACAAGGTGGACCCAGAGCGTCTTGTCCTGCGCTGCTGACGTTCTGCCGCCCGGCCGTCCGCCTCGCCCCATGTGTCCGGGGTTGTGACTAGCACGAGGAGGACCTCCTCTTCCTCGTTGCTGGGCACCTCCTCTTTGGGCACCGCCGCGTTGGTTTCCGCCTCGGCCGCCCCTGTCGCCTCTACCTCCTCTCTGGTCACCTCTGCCCCGAACTGATGCCTCAGCGGGAGGTAGCGCCTTGATCTTATCGCGTCCCGACATAGCATCGTTAGCCGCCTTCCAGCCCTTCTCTATAAACTTCTTATCCGAATCTACGATCTTGTGGATGTCTTTGTTCGCCCATAGATAATGCTCTAGTGGAATTGGTCGCTTTGCAGTTGAAATGACGTAGATGTCCTTCTTCTTCGTCCTTCCCACCCACGAGGCGAATTCGTAGGTATTGGGAACGGTGGCGGACAACAGAATGAGTGTAACATGCTCCGGTAACATAATGATAACCTCCTCCCACACAACACCTCTCTCTAGATCGTTGACATAATGAACTTCGTCGAAAATGACAAACTCGACGTCTCGGATCAAGTCGGCTCCTCTGTACAGCATACTCCTGAGAATCTCAGTCGTCATGATGAGACAGCTAGCCTCTGGCGCAATCTGAACATCACCAGTGAGAATACCAACCTCATCAAAGATCTGCCTGAAGTCACGGAACTTCTGGTTACTCAGTGCCTTGATTGGAGACGTGTAAATAGCCTTCGTCATATGCTTTGCCGCGAGGGCAATGGCGTATTCGGCGACCACTGTCTTCCCCGCAGAAGTGTGAGCAGCGACAAAGACGGAATCTCCGTTCTCTAAATGGTAAACAGCCTCCTTCTGGAAGGTATCGAGTTCGAACGGCCACTCCCTCGCCATATCAGGCACGAGCTCTCTGAAATTGGTGATCCCACGCTTGATATCAACCATATGTGCCCATTCCCTAGCTCCCCTCTTCGCCGCCGACGTAGCCAGCGCGCTACGAGGCTCAAAAGCCGCAAACTCAACCGGCAATATCGAATCAATATCCTCCTCTTCCTCATCCTCCTCCTCCTCCTCCGCCTCCACCCCCAGACTCTCCTCCTGCCCCCTCTCCAACCCCTCATCCCCCACCGGCTCCTGATCAAGCACCTCCTCCACCTCCTCGGCCTCCACCTCCTCCCCCCTCCCCTTCTTCGGCTTAAAACTCACCCCCCTCGCAAACCCCGGCGCAACCTCCAACAGCCCATCCCCAGCCCCAAAATTAATCACCCTCTCCAGCTTCGCCGCCCCCGCCACCCCCTTCCCCTCAACCCGCATCATCTGCTCCTCCAGCGCAGCAGCCTGCTCAACCCCCTCCAGCCCGCCCGGCGCAAACGGGAAGAAGCCCGCGGCGCCGCGGACGAACTCTGCGCGGTTCCCGGGCTTGCGGAGGAGGGACGTCGAGTTCTTGGCTGTGGCGCTGTTGGCGGGGACGGTTACTTCTTTGTAGCCTGTGACGCGGCCTTCGAGGCCTTCGCGTGTGAAACGGGTTATGGTTCGTGTCTGTGTTGGCGCGATCTTGAAGAGGTCGGTGTAATCCGTGGGGCAGTCCCAGCGTCTGTTCGGTCAGTATTTGTCTGGGTGTGGGGGATGGGGAAAGACAAACTTACTGCTGTAGCTTGTCCAGCCATTCTGTCGAGAAGGAGGTAGATGGAGTCAGGAACTTGCGATCCAGCTCCCTCTTGAGATCCTCGGGGTGCTGCTTGACCCGTTTGCGGGGTCCTTGTTGGTCGAGGATGCTGTCGATCCAAACGTCGTCTCTGGAGGAGTCGGTGCTGCCTATGTGCACTTTCTGCAGCGATTCGGCGAGGGCCTCCGCCATTGTGTTGGGTATGCGCGGTGAGCTTGGCCAAGGTGGTTGTTTTGGGGGGGTAGCTATGGCTGGCGGTGGGGTTTTGGCGATGTCGTTTTGGGCGTCATCAAGGTGGGTAGGCGATGATACCCCACAATTTTTATTTACAGCCAAATTTTATAAAATGTTGGTTTTACATGGCATAATTATAGTAGATTATTTAATGGTGTAATTTATTTGTATTTCTATATTCAAAGCTGTTTTGCTGGGATATTAGCTTGACTTTGCAAATGTGGCTAGCCAACCCATGCCGAGATATTTGGCCCTGATATATAAAATTCGACGAACAGCCATTGTATCACAATATTAATATCAGACTTGTCTAGGTTTTTGCCTATACTGAATCTAAGCCTCCACTTCCAATACAGCATCTGCATTGACTGTTTGCAGGGAAAGTTGCCATAGGATCCCATTCTCCCAACCAACCCCCTAAGAAACATCACAAACACATTCAATAGCAAGTAAAATCATCGAATACAAGTCCATTCTACCCCCACAATTTATATACACACATCTAACACTCCCCTGCACGCACTCCATCTCCCCTCGCCTAATTCTGCGAGTAAATCTGTCGTTCCCTCAAATGCACCGGCACCTCCCCCTTCGGCGTATCCGGGATGACCTTCTCCAATTTCTGCCTCCCGTTAGCCAATGCCCTTCGCACCCTCCCACAACACGTCTATCTAACATAGGAGGGGGCAATAAAAGGTATAAGGCAACTTACCAGGGTCTCGAAGACACACTTGTTCAGCACGCGCTCGGCGGGGCGGCACTGCCACAGCTGCTGGTTGTTGGTATCGAGGCAGGACCAGTGGCGACGGAACTCCTTAAGGCAGTTCTTGTTGATATCATCAATGCTGCGTTCATTAGCCTTCACTCCCTACTTCCCCATCCCTTCCACCCTTTCCCTCCAGCACCCCCCTCCCCCCTCCAAAAAAGCAGAAAACACTCACACACTAGCCGCACACCTCGTAACCCTCCTCCCCTCCTTCAAACAATCCATCTCCGCCGTGCCATTACTCTCCGTCTTACACTGCATAAAATCATCCCCAAACTTCCCGCACCTCGCGCCAATAAAAAAACTCGCACTCAGCAACGGCGCCGAGCTCGCCCCGACCTCCTGCACTGCCGGGATAGAGTCGGGGAGGGGGGTCGTGTCGATGAGCGTCGATTGCGAGAATCTGCGGGAATCGAAATGCTGTCAGCGCTCGGCTCCCGGGGGGGGGGGGTGTCAATTGAGACGGCCAATTGGCCGCCCGGGGGGGGGACAGACCTGGCCTGGCGTCCGGACATGGTGACGGTTGTTGAGCGCGGCGGTGGTGGGATGGGGGGGGTGAGGCTGGTGAGGTGTCTGGCTCGTCGTCGTGGTCTTCGAATCGTGCAAGCTGCGTTACCGAATCTGCGCTAGTGGGAACGACTGGCGGAAAGCGCGCGCACGGGCCAGGCGTAAAGTTAAGAGCCGCCCGAACGCGTCTCCCGCTTTCGTGGTTACGCGTGGGAGGAGCAAGCAACGTTGATATTCAATTATTACGACGATTCGAACTGGGGAGATATAGTCACGACGAGGGTTATTTTGAGTTGGGATTGATTTGGATTTTCACACTCGTGTTTGCGACTCAGTCACACATAATCAACCACCAACTCACCACCAACCACCAACCACCCACCATGCCACCCCCCGCCGAAACAGACGACCTCAACGCCCTCTTCAACGACTACACCTCCGTCTTCGACACCCCCCTCTCCCCCCCTCCCCCCTCTCCCCCCCGCACCACCCTCAAACCCAGCACCCTCGGCCTCGACGCCCCCCTCACTCTCCCCACCCGCCCCCCCCTCCCCAAGCTCGACGAATCCCGCATCCTCTCCCCCCGCGGGATCCCTCGGCTGCGCGAGCGCGCCAGGACCCTGCGATTAAAGGGTAAAGGCCACGAATACGGCGATGCGGAACGCCTGCTGGGACTGTATCAGATGTGGTTGGATGATCTTTATCCCAAGGCCAAGTTTGGGGATGCGTTGAGGATGGTGGAGGGGGCGGGGCATAGGAAGATGGTGGTGGGCGCGAGGAGGGGGTGGATTGAGGAGGGGCGCCCTGGACGGGGGGAGGACGGGGGAGATGGGGGGGAGGTGAGACAGCCGGGGGAGGGAGGGGAGATGCAGATACAGAGGCAGGGGACGGAGAGGATAGCGCCGATTTTCACGGACCTTGCGTCTCGTGCTGCGGAGCAGAGGGAGACTCCCGCCGCTGCTGTACCGGATGACGACGCAGACGCTATAGCAGAGTTATATACCGCGTCGCCGCGACGTGTCGCTAAACCCCTCGCGCAGGTCCAACAACAAGGACAACAGACGAGTATTTTCGGACCCGCCGCCGTTATCCCTCTTCCCGGCGGGGCAGGGGGGGAGGAGGAGGAGGAGGAGGAGGAAGACGAAGATGACCTCGCGGCGCTGCTAGCGGAGGGAGGGATGGATGTCGATACAGTTACTGCCACTGCGGCGCTGGCGAAGACGGCGGGGGAGGAGGAGGATGAGTTTGATGATGATATGGATGCTATGGCTGAGATGGGGTGGTGAATAAGCTTACTACACCATACTATACCATACACAAATCCGCACGGCAGCGCTCTGTATCACATACCCGCACACACACATCAGAAATACGAGAAGACGAAGAAAACGGAGGTCTCAAGCCAGCACTCCACCCCACAGACCGACGCAACGCAGCGACCATCCCATCTCCGCGATCCGTGATCTCATCTCCACCACCACAGAAACGCAGCACCACCACACCCATCCCCTCCCCGGCACGAACCTCGTGGATAGTGTAGGGGCAGCCCGGGTGTGCGAGGGAAGGAGGAAGGAAGGAAGGAAGGAAGGAACGATGTAGGGAAGAGCGAGGGAAGGAGATAATGTAGGGAAAGAGCGAGGGAAAGAGCGAGGGAAAGAGCGAGGGAAAGAGCGAGTTGCTAGGTGGGAAAGACGACGGGGGAAGGAGCGAGGGAAGGAGCGAGCGAAGGAACGAACGAGGGATGGATGTGCCAACGAGGAGAGGGAAAGAGCGAGGGGAAAGGAACGAATGAACTTGTGGTGAAGAAGCCCGAGGGGAGGGAGCGAGGAAGGGATATGAAGCGAAGTGAGTTAGGGTTAGGGGTGGGGGTATAGTTTTTCACTGTATACGCGGGCCCTGGTTCTGGTTCTGGTTCTGGTTCGGCTGGGGTGCATTGCTGTTCAGCATGAGGTGAGGATATGTTAGGTTGGCTGGGTGGTTATGGTAGTGTGTATGTGTGTTGGGGGGGGGGGGTGGGGCACATTTATATCATCCTCCACAAACACAATACCACCTCCCGGTCATCCCACGGTGAACAGAAGTCTCGATATCAGAAGAAAAATGTTATTGTTATTGTGATAGCGCTTGTGCTTGTGCTTGTGCTTGTGCATCTGATTTGTATACGCATGCTATGTATGTTATGTACGACCGCAGTACCAGCTGTGCTGTGCAATACTGTCTGTGCTGGACTAGAGTAAACAAGAGTAAACAAAACAAAACAAACGCATCCTCCCATTCCTCGCTCGCTCGCTCGCGCTGCTGTGTATCTACCTCCACACACCCCTCCATACCATCTCACAATCCCCACACTGGTCCGCGTATGTATGTATGTACTCGCTCAGTTCCCTTGATGGGAAACTCCTGCCCCTATCACCCCCCCCCCCCAATACTCTCTCAAGCGCGCTGTTCCCTTGATGAGAAACTACTCCCCGCGGCTATCGCTGTTTCCCATCCATGACGGGATATGCAAAAAAAAAAGACAATCTAAACCCCAAAACCCAACCAAGTCAGTCCAGTCCAACAACCCCCGTGCGACGTTGAAGTGGCACCCCCCACCCCCCCCATCGGGGTGTACAAAAAAAAAGGCAAAAAAAAAAGAACTCCTCAATGCAAAAAAGGCAGCTGAATCAAAATCAAAAACGAGTCCCAGAAGCCAGAGCAAAAATCAAGGGGTGAAGCTCGTAGCGAACGGAATGTGTATGTATGCCAGATGCCTTAGCAAATATACGGCGTCGTCGAATTCAAAAAGAAGAAGTAAGAATGCATAAATAACAATCAGCTGCTGTAAAAACAAGACCACCCAACCAACCCCAACCCCGTTCCGTGCCTATGCTATCCCCCCCCCCAACCCCCAACCCCCATCCAGAGCTTGGGATGTCCCCGAGAGCTCGATCCAATGAATGCCTGCCTGCCCCGTCCAGCCAGTGTGATGGCTAAGGTATCTCCGATCCCATCCTAATATGCAACCCCCCGCCGTTCCGCCGGTAAAAACCAAAGAGTAGAGTAGATAAAAAAACCAAACACGAAAGATTGAACAAATGAGAAATCCCATGGTAGAAGGGAGGTGTGTCGTGAGTGGAGTTGTGTTGAGGAGAGATGGAGGTGTGATGTAGAGTTGAGTGTGAAGTGGGAGGAGAGAATCCATCTCATCAGCCGTGGCTGATTGTCCTCGATGACGAGCTCCGGGTATATGTGTTATCGTGGTCATCAGTCATTGTTGTCGTTATGTATCGTGTATTGAGTGGTGTGTATGGTAGGTGTGTAATGTGTGGTACGGCGTGTACGTTTGTAGTGGTGTGGTATGTGTCGTCGTGAATATGTATATCCAGTATTCCGCGGCGTCGACCACTATCCGTGTTGCGCGACAGCGACAGCGACAGCGACACCATGGTATCAAGTCCCATCAACATCGACGTCGTCGCGATAATTCCGTCGTCGTCGTCGTCGCCAACATCGGTGGTGAAGTCGCTATCTTATCGCATCCCTCCACTACGTCATCCCCCCGCGTCCCCTGTCCTCCCAGCATCCACCCGGGTTACCCCCCCGCCTCTCTAAACACACCACTTCTCATCCAGCCACCCCACCTTATCAAACGCCATCCACAGCTTACTCGCCTTATTAACATCAATCTTGCAAGCCTGCTGCGCATCCGTCTTTCTAAACTCCTTCTTCCCCTTCCCCCCCCCCCAAGTCCCCAACCAACACTCCCGTCGCGCCCCGAAAATGCGCCTCTTACTCGTCAAGTACGTCGCGCAATCCAGCCTCAGATTAGCAGCCAGCGACACCTCCTCCGGATCCAGCAGCGCCCTGTGCGGATCCCCAGACAGATCCAGCGGCGCTCCCTTCCACTCCACCTTCAAAGCATTAGGTCGTAGGCGTGACTCGATCGCCGGGCAGAAGTCGTCGAGGAGGTGAAACTCCTTGTCCTCCCTCGTGCTCGTCCCCGTATTGCGGCTGCGACTCGGCGCGTCCGGCGTAGCCGTCCTATCTCTCCTCGGCTTCGCGCGGTGCTTCGGCGGCGCCCGCGGTCGCGAGGCAGATACGCCAGCCGGGCTGGGTGCGAGGGCTGGGTAGGTCCTGTTGTTGTTGCTGCGGGGGGAGGATTTGGTGGGCGAGCGGGAGGAAGTGGCGGCGGCGGCGCGGATGCGAGCGGCGTCGACGAGGTACTGGCGCTCGCGGGCCAGGTAGGCGTATGGGTCGCGGGTGAAGTTGCGCATGACCTGGGAGCGGAACTCGATGGCGAGGATGTACTCTGAGCGTTTGGGGGGCGAGGTAGAGTGGAAGAGCTGTTTGCGGTGGGCGCGGGAGATGTGTTGGTCGACGAGGCGGTTGGTGGGGGAGTCGTGGGTGTGTGTTGGGGTTTGTGGTTGTGGTTGTGGTTGTAGCGAGGAGGAGAAGAGAGGAGATTGAGGGATGTTGTCGCTCTCTGTTGCGGTGGGGGGGTAGAGGATTGGGTCGCGGATTCGTGAATTGAAGGTTGTGGGGGAGGAGGAGGAGGGACCCGCTGTCGTGGGAGTGTCGGGCGACACGGGTGGCGAGAGGAATTGCAACTTCGCTCCGATTGACGATTTCTTGTGCGAGTCGACCGCTGAAGGTGAGGAGGAGAGGAGTTCTGCGGTCGGGAAGCGGTCGTAGGGTGTCGCTTCAGGTGGCGACATGAGGGCGCTCATGGCGAGCTGCTTGTGAGGGTTGTTGGTCGCCATTGCGATGTGGCGATTGTGCGTTGGTAGAATTGTAGCAAGTTTTCGATCCGGTTGATCGATTGAATTGATCGAAGAAGAGATGACGACGATGTTAAGAGCGAAGGATTACTTCTTAAGCCCGTCCAGAGAAGGCAATCGAAGGCAGCCGTTGGGGGTTTGTCATCCGCCGCGCCACGCAACTGAGGTGGGCGGAGATGCGACCTTAAATCCGATCTGACGGCTTCGTCGGAAAGAAAATGGTCAGCCTGGAAGCGCAGTCCTTAGTCGCGAAAATGCAGGAGGCCAAAAAGTGCAATGTGACGTTCTTGCGAGGTTGTTGTGGCGGGTTCTGGGGGTTTATGGAAGCGGAGGGTTAGGTTGGGTTTCTTTGTTCTGTTGGCGGGTTGGTGGGTGGTGTTTCGGCGCGGGGGATTGTGTGTGGGTGGGTGATAAATGCCAAACGAGACGGGGAGCGTCAATGCAGGCGGGCAGTTCAATGGCAGTACCTCGCTCGTTACCTCTCAGTATTGGGTGGCCGTAGTGGAAAGTGAAATAGCAGCGGGATTGGATCAGGAGCTGATGATTGATGATTGATTGATCAGATTGGGCATGACTTGGTTGCGTGCGTGTGCGTGTTCGTGCGTGTTCGAGCGTGCGTGGAATGTGGCAAAGGTGGATAGGCAGGCAAGGCAGGCAAGGCAGTCGGTAAGTTAAGTAAGTAGGCAAACCAGGCAGTCGTATTCGAGTTTTTGGAGTGGTCGAGTGGTCGAGTAATAAGTTAAGTAGTGGGGAGCGAAGGAGAAGAGGAAGAGGAAGGGTTGAAGGGAGAGGGAGGAGGCGGTGTCTTATAGTAATAGTAGTAGTAGTAGTAGTGGTGGTTGGTGGTGGTGTCGGTGGTGGTAGTGTAAGATATTGTGGGATGGACTGGATGTATGGATTGTATGGATGTATGGATGTATGGATGTATGGATGTATGGATGTATGGATGTATGGATGTATGGATGGGCTACAAGGCAGCTATGGGTGTGTGGTGTGAGCGGGCCAGTGAGTGGGCTGGCAATAAATATAGTTGGGTAGTGTGTGAATGTGGTGTGTCGTCTGGTCTTGTTTCCGCCGTGGGCGTGGGCGTGGGCGTGGGCGTGAGCAGAGGCGTAGGCGTATCTGATTCATATGCTCGCTCGGCCGCGGTGAATGTGAATGTGAATGTGAATCTGAATGTGTGTGTGTGTGAGAGCGTGAAACAGAGAGAGAGAGAGAGCGAGGGAGCGGGGCGATAACAGCTCGAGTTGGAGTGAATGTGCTCGGTGTGGCTTTGTGTGCCGGTGACTGGATTGAGAATATGAGTAAACCTTTGACGGCCGCGTTAGGGTGAAGGAAGCATGTCAAACAGAGTCAACCAGGCGTTTTTGTTTGTCTGTTGGTGGTTCTTTTTTTGTACGCTCACTGCCCATCCACCCACCAGCCAGCACAGACAGCACCACACCTCGATCCTTCCATTTTTGCCAACCGCCGGTCGCCTGGCCGCAATGCAATCTACGCCGGGCGCCAGCCCATACCGCCATACAGCAATACAGCCATTCGGCGTAGTGCTATGGGTTGGTGTCAATGGAACGGCGTTGTCTACATCATGCATACCTCCCATCTACTCCAATCCACCTGGGAAAGGCGAAGGTGTGACTCGAGTCTCCTGATGTCCAATTGGGGGGGTGGGATGATGGGATGATGGGATGATGGGATGGGGGATGGGGGATGGGGGGTTGGCCAATGAGAGTGGTGGTGGTGGTGGTGGTGGTGGTGAAAGATGACCTCTGGGATGACCCCGCGCTAGGCAAATGCTAAAGCTGTAAATAGATAATATAGTATTAGTATTGTATTTCTGTCGTACACGCACGCGCAAATATCAAAGAAAACGGTACATTGGTGGCCTAGAGTAGACGGGAGGGAGGAGATGTGTGAGTCGTTCGGGGTACGGTACTTCTAAGTGTCCTATGGCATACTATGGCATACTATGGCAAGTTACCTCTTTCTCTAGTAGTGAGATAGTGAGGTTCTTCGGTTTCAGAAGTTGCACCCCATCCACCCAATTGAAGGAAGGGTGTCAGACTTAATGAGGCGCGTGTGTGGGTGAGTTTGTGAGTAAGAGTACAGTAGTACCTACCATCCATCACATAATCCTCTCCCGTACGCGTACACCCATTGCCACATGTATGTACACAAAATACACACAAAATACACACAAAATAATAATCCTCTTAAATCCCATTAAACCCCCATCAATTCCTCGCATCAATTCCTCGCATCAACCAGGCAAAATAAACCACCACCCCACAGTCAGAGCCCAACCCAACCCAACCCTCGTCTCTTCCTCCTCCCCACCGTCCGTGCCTCAGAAATGTGACGCATCGCCCATCCCAGTATCCACCCAGGTATCCACCCAGGTGTGTGTGCCTCACCAGCGATAAGCGCCTTACCAATCGATAGACGGCAATGGAAGGTTATTGTTGGGCTAGTGGGGTACATGTCATGTGTACTAGGTGTACCTAAATGTAGGGTATAGCTAGCGGGGTGAGTGAGTGTACGTACGTACAAAGGCATACTCACACTCACACTCTCACTCGCACTTCACGGGGTCTGTTTGGTACTTGGTAATCCCATCATCTAGATTCCATATTCCATAATCCATCGCTCTCTCGTGTTGTTCTAGTTACTAATCCCCCTCTCTCTTTTCTTGTCTTTCTCCTCTCTCGTCTGGTAGACTACACCCATCGAAGCGGGGAATTGGGCACACCATTTCTATCCTCAGGCCTCAGGCCTCAGGCCTCAACCCAAACTCTCACTCACTCACTGTGGGGTGGGGTATCACCCCGTATGTGTTGCTACGTTGTAACTTTTCCAGGGCCTCTAATGCCGGGCTACAGACGGGTTAGGCAGCAGGGCATGCATGGGGCATGTGGGATGGGTTGTTGGGATTGGCGAATCAGAGGTGGGTTGGGGGGGGGGGGG